>OZJO01010479.1:0-16837 GCA_900406225.1 Acrobeloides nanus
TTGTAGCAATTTTTTATAGCTAAATGAGACGAACAAAATGACACAAAAATTATCCAATTTGAACATTGTTTTGGGTTGTGAAACGAAAACATGAATCAGAATTTTCGTTTCAATAACCCAAAACAATGTTCAAATTGGATAATTTTCGTGTCATTTTGTTCGTCTCATTTATCTATAAAAAATTGCTACAATGCTCATTTTATGAAAATTTAAAAAATTGGTGCAAAAATCGATTTTTCCGCAAAAAATTCAAAAAAGTTTGTGTACTACAACGAAGAGCTTGTGCACAAATTCAAACGCAATTATCTCGAAAACTACAACGATTTAGAACATGCCGTAAAAACAAAAAATGTCCCATTTTTCATGATCTTTTCAAATATATAATTTTTCATATGATTGTAATTTGCTGGACTGGTCCTTTAAGGAAGTATCCCTAGGGGCTTCTATTGGGCTTAGGTTTTTATTAATTTTGCTCAAACCAAAGCTTCTTTGTAGCTTTGGTTTGAGGAAAAATCAGGCGGCTAAGAAATAGTTTTTCCACTATGAACAAAGTGGGTGTTTTCGTCGAAAAATCACTATAACTTTTTGATAAACATTCGATCATGAAGGGTCATTTCAACCCAAACCTTTAATTTAAAAATCTCGGCCCCGATACGATGAAATGGGGGGGAGGAACAGTCTCCCTCCCTTTCCTTGTGCACCTTTGTCCGCACCTATAAACTGCAAAACTAGCAGTTTACCACTCGTATAGGGTTTGGTAGGAAATAGAAGGCCTATAGAGAGTGCCCCTCAGGCTAAGTGGACATGAGGGAGAAACATGAAGGGAAATGCATACTTTACAGTACTTACAAATTTTCAGGATCACCATATAACGTATTAAATGAAATTAATCTTAAACCAGGATATAGTTTTACCATGTAACAACCACGACTAAAAACATATTAAATATAGGCAGTTAAAAAAATAACAGATTACTATTTTACGACAGCTAATTGGTCATCGGGGACCCAATCATCCCATGCATTGGCCATAACGTTATATAATTGATAGGATAGATTTCCTTGAGGCACCCAATGAGGTGCTATGCTAAAATGAAATAGAATTTATTAAAAAATTGAAGTCGAAGAGGTAACAAATCTCTGCTTTTAACTTTTGAAGTTAGATGGAAAACACTCGGTTGTGTTAGCTTGCTGAGAGTCCTTACATTTTCTAGATCAATGCCAAGTTTGGGGGATACACCAAAATTTTTTCATGGAAAAAATAGAATTTTTAAAGAAAAAAAATGGTAAAAAACGTTTAAAAATAAAAAGATTTTGTAAAAAATTGATATTTAAAAAATTGAAAAATCATAAAGGGAACCCTTATGTATTTTTTGTTCGGCCTTCATAAGGGTGATCATTAGGAAGTTGTTTATTTTTTTAGATTGGGGGTACATGCTCCCAATGTCCCTCCCCACCCATAACACAAACACCAGGGCCCCTAATCAAGCCAATTTTGTTAGTTCTATTTACTTGTCAATCGGAACGCCCTCATGATTTCCAAGAGCAAAGTACACTTTGGTGTTCGGAAAATATTTTCTTAGCAACCCAGAGACATTTTGAATCATATATGCATGATCTGTTGTATTATAAGTCCAGACGGCATGGCTTTCTAAGTCTCCAGAAACGACTACATAATCAATCTAAAAATGCGATTCTTTGTCCTTTTAGCTAAAGGGCCTGCGCTATTCCTAAACTTCTGCAATTTCTAACCTCATACCTGGACAGGGGTAGATATATCCACCCCTCCCCCACTTTTAAAGGTCTAGAAAATCTGTCTTCAAGTTTAGCGAGCTAGCCATTCGGCCATATGGATTTTTATGGGTTTTATATGATATGGCACCCGTTCGACTCCTCTCATCAATCTGAATCGAGTATTGTAGCCGATTTTTAAAATTGTTTATCGAGTCACTTTCTCCATTTTATTCGGGAGAAAGGAGGATATTCATTTGCTTCTATAGCATGTACCAATCCGAAGAAAAACGTTCCTTACATCCGTATGAGTTTTAGTAATCTGTTGAAGCATATCTTCCGCTGTCCAATAAGGCAAATCACAATTTCCTATAGTGCCCCAATATGCTGCAGGAATTTGGACGCCTGCTTTTTCAACATTAGTATTATTAGACCGGCAACACTGAGGTTCTGAACAGTTTGCTTCACTTCCAGGTAAATAATGATTATCTATATGCAAATCAGATAAATGAAGCACTTTTAAGGTTTGATTTTTCTATAAAAAATGTTTATAAAAATTAATCACTTGTATATTCAGGGGTACCCATTAGAGTGCTAAAAATAAAGAGTGGACAAAACATCACAATTTTGCGAAAATATTTTTTCAAAAAAATCCTTTAGGAGTTTTTCTATGAGAGAAATCGATTGTGAGCATTGAAAATCTTTAAGAGACGCTTTCTCGAACGCTCGAACAGTTTAACCCTGGTACCAGTGTTAAACTGTTCGAGTGAGCTCCAATTTTAAAGTTGCTTTTTTCATTAACTCTGCAGCTTTAGTTGGATCCATCTTCTTGTCGCTCTTTCTTCCTTTCTCAAAAATTTCATCTATAAATTTTCTGGTGTCATCCGCAAAAGGCTTCGAAGTACGTGCAGATTTGTGTGCCCAGCCCATTTTTAGGGCAGTATAACTTTTTGTACAATTGTTCTGTACAATTATTTTTCGTGCGAAATTTTCGTATTTTTCACTTTTTAAGGGTCCAACAAAGGTTTTCACGCTTTGGGAATGCGAGCAATCGGTTTTTCGCATAAAATTACTCCTAAAGATGTCATTTTTTAAAAGTAAAAAAAATTTTCGATTTTTGACCCTGGAGTAGACTCCCCTGATCCACAATAGCTCCAAAAATTTTTTTGCACTGCATTCTACGCGTAAAAATCTTACGTTCTACACCACTTTTGTGTCAAAGTGTTTTAGTGTTAAAAATACCGGTGGGCTGGGAACATCTTCATGTTGCGGCTTCAATCCTGGCATTACAAGTGGCCATCTAAATCCTTTTGGATCAAATTTGTATCCACAACCGATTGGCAAAAATCCACATAGATTTCTTGGATCCTCTTTTATAAGAGCTTTTAGGATATATATGGCTTCAGACTAAATTAGAAAGTTAAATAGTAAATTTACTTCGGCTTACCCCGAATTCAGAAACTATGCCTTTGCACACTCTTTCATCTTCTATTTTCAATGCTTCACAAACTATTAGAACCACTAGTTCTACACAACCATCTACAGTATTGTTGTCCAAAGAGAGACCGATTGCGTCGACTAGTAACTCACATATTGTGCAATTGGTATTGTCTAACTCTAAAAAGCAAGTTGAGCAAAAAAATGGCACTAAAACTTTCGCCAAGTTTCATGTTCTCCATGACAACTTTCTCCACGTTGCCAAAAAACTATAACTTTCGCCACGTTCGTGTCAATATACATATTTATTGCAAATCAGACAACTCAATTAGTCTGAAATTAAATATGTTATTGACACGAAAATGACGAAAGTTACGTGGTGAAAGTTACCGTGGCGAAAGTTACGTGGCGAAAGTTACGTGGAGAAAATTATGTGGCGAAAGTTATGTGGCGAAAATTATAGTGCCGAAAAATTCGAATCTTAAAAAATTATGGTCTTAAAGGGGTATCTTTTATGGTCGGGTAGAAAATTTAAAAAAAAGACTTTTCTAGGAGTAATTTTATGCTATAAATCGATTGCGCACATTACCGAAGCTTGAAAATGCTTCCCTAACCCTGATTCAGGGAAATAAGAGTATGTATTGAAGCGAAAATTAAAAATTTTCGATTTTCTTGCTAAAAAACATCGTTTTAGGGGTAATTTTATGCGAAAAATTGATTGCGTGCACTCACAAATTGTAAAAACGCTTCCTTGACCCTGATTCAAGCGCAAATTTCAAACGCAATTATCTCAAAAACTACAACAATTCAGAGGTTGCCGTAAAACCAAAAAATGCTCCATTTTTCATATTCTTTTCGAATATATTGGGTTTATCAGAATTACGCACCGCATATAAAACTTAATATATACAGGGCTCCAGAAATCCTTTTTCGATAAACATTTTTTCAGTAGTAGACAAGAGTGTATGCTGAATACGATCCAATCGGTTTTTTTTGAGAATAAGTCATGTTTTCGTGTCAATATACAAAAAATGGGGAGTAAAAACATGCGGGGGAATTCGAATTTGACATTTTCAAAGCAAAAAAACGCTTCACTGGTCCAGGGAAGGTCTGTGCATTGAAATGAAAATGCGAGTTTTAACTTCAATACATAGACCTTCTCTGAATCAGGAAAGCGTTTTTTCCTGAATCAGAGAAGCGAACTTTCAAAGCGGAACAACGCTTCCCTGGTCCAAGAAAGGCCTGTGTATTGAAGCAAATGCGATTTTTGCGCCTTTTCGCTTCAATACACCCAGGTCTTTCCTGAATCAGGGAAGCATTTTTCGTTTCGAAAATGTCAAATTCGGATTTTCGGATTCTCCGCATGTTTTTACCCATAGAGGGGCCATTTTCAGAAAAAATCTTTGAAAATTTTTTCACGTGGGTAGCCCCTCCCCTATTGTGTAGTAGCTCCAAACTTACGAATTGGTTCTGCAAGAGATTTTCCAGACAGTCCAATTATAAATCCAAGTATTAAAAATCTCATTTTGGAAATTAGAAATTGAGTATTTTTTTTACAGTGAAATGCAAAAAGCTATCAAACAAAGAAAGGATTGCGTTAAAAATACCAAGATTAGTGAAAAATTCCTATACATTGCTGATAAGTTAAGCAAATCGAACGGTTGAAACTCTACACAAAAACCATATTTTGTAGTGATGTGTTACTTCAGATAAAAAGATGGAAAATCTTTAACACGCCCGTCGATTGTAACGGCGGAATATTCTAAGCCAGAATTTTATGCTGAACGAACCTGCAAAAATAAAAATTTAAAAAGTTACGGAACATCGCCCATCTCAGGTAAATTCATACCCTAAACTTTTGATCATATCTCGGACGAAAATATTAACTTGTGGTGATGGTGTAGTGGTTAGCGTGTTCGGCTAGCAGCCATAAGGTCGAGGGTTTGATTCCCTGGTACGTCATTTTGTTTTTGCCTCATTTTTTAACTTTTAGTTTCAAAGTTAAATATCTCGCCACTGTTAAATAATTCTTATATACGGTTTTTTGGATGTGTTAGGGGGACTAAACTCTATATTTTCATAAAAATTGTAGGTAAAAATGCACGTTTTTATATTGACCTTTTTCCATTTTTTCTCCAATTTTTTAAGGCCCATATCTCCTCGTAGGAATTGTTTTGAGAGGCCGTTGACCATTCATTGGAAAGCTGGAAATCTGTGCTATAACCCTTATATAGATACATATAGAAAGTTTTCGCTTCGATAAAAAGTTACGAACCAATCTGTGAAAAAACTCAGATTTTTGACAAAGATCGTCATTTTTGATCTGGTTGCGTTTTAATCTGGACCTTTCGGGATATAGTCTGTTTCAAAAAGAGATATTATCGAAAACTTCTCAACCCCAGTTTCGAGCGATCCTGTCCGATCTGGCAAGTTAAGCAACGTTGGACCCGTCGGGTTCGATTCTCGGACCTAATTTTAGCGATTCAAAAAAAGTTGTTAAAGCAAACCCACCTTCAAATTGCATGAAAAAACTGTCCTATTATTATTTTTCTTTTTTGACCTCTGGGGAACCCTGTATTATAAGGCTCGGGTTCGATCTCCTCCAGGGACGAAATTTTTTTGCACTTTTTTTTATTTTTTGACAATTTTCAACCCATTTAGGTTCACTGAAAAAATAATGCCAAAATCGAGTTCCTGGCATTCAAAAACCTAAATGGGTTGAAAATTATCAAAAAATAAAACAGTGCAAAAATATTTCGCCACTGGTGGGGCTCGAACCTTAGCCTTATGATGCAGGGGTTCTACAAATGTCAAAATCGAAAAAAATGATAGAACCGTTTTTTCATTTAATTTGAAGGGGGTTTGCTTTAACAGCTTTTTTGAATCGCTTTTTTTATCGATTTTGGACACTGCAAAAAGAAATGGCTCCGCCTCGATTGAACCCTCAACATTATGCGTGCAGTTGGCGCCACTTCGCACTTTGCCAAGTAACTTTTTTTAAATCTCTCTGTGAAAAACGTTATACTCACATAGAAAAAACCCATAGGGTTATTTTAGACAAAAATCAAAAAAAATTTCGAAAAATCGCAAAAATACGTTTTTGTTGGGCCACCCTGTAAAATTCGTGATAAGTTTTCGTTTCAATACACTTTTTCAAACTTGTTAAGGTCACATAAAAATTTTATTTTCGCATATAAATTTATAAGCTCAAAAAAATTTGGAGCAAGTTCCCCTAGTTGTCACCACTTAACATTGAATAAACTCGGCAAAAAAATTTTCTTATTTTCTTCCGGAAATTACCCATTTAGGGGTAATTTTATGTTAAAATCAATTGTGCGCATTCCCGCAACCTGAAAACCGCAGAAAAATGGTGAAAATCTCAAGAAATGAACAAATATCCCCCCATGCATCCCTGCGTGGTCGTATTTTGGCGCGGCGCCATGATGCGTGTCATAACGTGTGTCGTGATAAGTATCGTGACGTTGAGCATGTGTGGACACTAAAGGATAAGTTTCGTTCGAAAAAATCAAGAAATCTTTTTTGACCCGATATGAACAGGATTCACACGCCCCCTTTAAGTGGCGGCAACCAGAGAAATTTGCTTCAAAAATTTCCATTAAAAATCATATTAACATTGGTCCGCATCTTTGCCTTTGCCCTTAAGTTCTTCTTGAATTTTTCGAATCAAGATTAGCGCTTCTTCTTGGGTCGAAATATTTGGCATGGTATATTTGATTTGTTTTTGGTATAAAATCGGTGTCTGAACCTCTGTTGTAATTCCAAGGTCTTTGCATAAATTATCCGTATGGTGAGCTTTACGTATTTTACAGATGTATTCAGCCTTGCAAGTTGCATTACAAACAAGATCAGGACGTTTAGCATCTTCACGTCGGTAGTAGTTTCTGAAATATAAGTTTTTTTGTCATAAAATGGTTTAAAAATGTCAAAAAATGGTTAATTTTTTTTCTAAAAACAGATAAATCAAATAATTTTATCAAAAATTTCAAGGTATTACTAGCATATGCGTATCTATTCAAAGGCCGCGTCGATTTCATGTTACTTCATCGACTGCGACATTTGGTCGAGACGTCACTTGGTCGACCACGTCATTTAATCTACTATGATCAATTTCGAAATGGGTGATTTCGACTATGATCGATTTTGACCATAGTGATTTCGTCGATGATCGAGTTTGACCATAGTGATTTTGACTATGATCGATTTCGAAGCATGAAGACGCTTCCCTGATTCAGGGAAGGGGATCAAATTTTAGTTAATTTTCGCTTCAATACACCCACCTTAGATAAGTATAAAAAAGTGTATCATTATTCCTCATCCTTTCGGCCAGATTATTCCATTCATACGCGGACATATTTTTCAAACCATATTCCGTTTGTGCTGAAGCAAAAAGTTGTTCCCAAGTGGTATGGTTATCATTTCCATGAGCAGTTAGATTGAAATACCATTCTTCAAAGTCCAAGACTTGCTTTAAAAAATTTTCCACTAAAAGTATATAAATCGTGATACTTACATAAGTTGAGCCAGTATAATTCCCATCAATGGTATAAATCCTATATCCTGGATTGTAGGTGGAATAAGGTGTGGCACTTGGAGCGGAAAAGATGACGGATGTTGGACGAGAAGTGTGGTCTTCTGGATCAGCATAGGTCATATAATATTGTTCGAAGTGTGTATGACCGAAAAATTGACCTACTATGGTGTCTTCAAAGCTAAAAAGAAGGGAATAAAAATAAGCCACTTCAGTCCCCCATGAAGACGCCACTTTGGTACTCTTACGGGGAATCGAATGCGTGCATTCCTGCAGCGTAAAAGTGCTTTCCTGGCCCTGATTCTGGAAAGGGAATGTGTGTATTGGAACGAAAATTTCGAAATTGCGCAGGAAAACAGGTTTTCTAGAAGTTTTTCTAGGTGGTTAACAATCAAATTTTACCGATTTACAGCATTATAGTAGTTAATAGCCCATCCTTCATAGGCTTCACCATCTGCCCCAGGTATATGTGCGACGATTTGAACTTTGTCCCCTTCATATTCGGCTATAGCCAATTGTTCAATAAGCCAAGACATGGCACCATCAGGATCGGTTTGATTTAGGAGCAAAAAACTTAAAATTAACAAAATTAAATTTATACATGGAGTAATTAGGGTCCATGTGCAGGAGGTCATCTCCAGGTAAGTGATTTTCAAGTCGGTCTTAAGAAAGTACCCCTAGGGGCTTCGATTGGGCTTAGGTTTTTATTAATTTTGTTCATTTGATGAAGACTTTGTAGTTTGATTTGAGGAAAAATCAGGCGACAAGAAATATTTTTTCTACTATGAACAAGGTGGATGTTTTTGTCGAAAAATCATTATAACTTTTTTCTGATGGTAAAAATTCGATCATGAGGGGTTATTTCAACCCGAGATTTTATGGAAAACAACTTTCTATGGAGAACAACTCTCTTTACCACTCGTAAGGGCTTGGTAGGAAATAGAAGGCCTATAGAGAGTATCCCTCAAGGCTAGGTGGACATGAGAGAGTAACATGAAGGGACATGCATACTTTACAGTACTTACAAATTGTTAGGATCACCATATAAAGTATTAAAGGAAATTAACCTTAAACCAGGATATAGTTTTACCATGTAACAACCACGACTAAAAACATATTAAGTATAGATTAAAGAAATAACAGATTACTATTTTACGACAGCTTCTTGGTCATCTGGGACCCAACCATCCCATGCATTGGCTATAACGTCATATAATTTATAGGATAGATTTCCTTGAGGTACCCAATGAGGTGCTATGCTAAAATGAAATTTATTAGAAAAATGAAGTCAAAGAGATAAAAAATCTCCGCTTTTTGAAAAAATTGAAAAATCATAAGGGGAACCTTTATGTATTTTTTGCTCAGCCTTCATAAAGATGGTCATTAGGAAGTTGTTTATTTTTTTAGGTTGGGGGTACATGTTCCCAATGTCCCTCCCCACCCATAACACAAACACCATGGTCCCTAAACAAGCCAATTTTTTTGTTCTACTTACTTGTCAATTGGAACGCCTTCATGATTTCCAAGAGCAAAGTACACTTTGGTGTTCGGAAAATATTTTCTTAACAACCCAGAGACATTTTGAATCATATTTGCATGATCTTGTGTATTATAAGTCCAGACGGCATGGCTTTCTAAGTCTCCAGAAACGACTACATAATCAATCTAAACATGCGATTCTTTGTCCCTTTAGCTAAAGAGCCTGCGCTGTTCCTAAACCTCTGCAATTTCTAACCTCATACCTGGGCAGGGTAGACATATCCATCCCTTCCCCACTTTTAAAGGTCTAGAAAATCTGTCTCAACCTCCCATATGGCCGAATGACTATCCCGGGGAGGAGGATATCCATTTGCTCCTATAGCATATATCAATCCGAAGAAAAACGTCCCTTACATCCTTATGATTTGTGGTAATTTGTTTAAGCATATCTTCCGCTGTCCAATAAGGTAAATCACAATTTGATATAGTACCCCAATATGCTGCAGGAATTTGGATGCCTGCTTTTTCAACATTAGTATTATTAGACCGGCAGCACTGGGGCTCTGTGCAATTTGCTTCGCTTCCGGGTAAATATTGATTATCTATATGCAAATCAGATAACTGCAGCACTTTTAAGGTTTGATTTTTCTATAAAAAATGTCTATAAAAATTAATCACTTGTATATTCAGGGGTATCCATTAGAGAGCTAAAAATTAGAGGTCGAAACGGGCCCAAGCCCGGCCCGTAAGGCCCGGGCTTAGATCCGGCCCGGATCATCCGTGCTTAATAAATCAGGGTCCGGGCTTCACAGACCGAAGTCCGGATCCGGTCCCGAGCCTTATGGGCCGGGCCCAGCTTTAATCTCTGCTAAAAATACAGGGTGGACAAAAATCGGAATTTTGCGATTTTTTCAGCAAATTTTCACTATAACATATTTTTAATTTTTCTTCAAAAAAATCCTTTAGGAGTTTTTCTATGAGAGAAATCGATTATGAGCATTTTTGACTCTGGAGTGACCCCCCCCCCTTGATCCACAATAGCTCCACAAATTTTTTTACACTGCATTCTGCGCGTAAAAATCTTACGTTCTATACCACTTTTGTGTCAGAGTGTTTTAGTGTTAAAAATACCGGTGGGCTGGGAACATCTTCATGATTTGGCTTCAATCCTGGCATTACAAGTGGCCATCTAAATCCTTTTGGATCAAATTTGTATCCACAACCGATTGGCAAAAATCCACATAGATTTCTGGGATCCTCTTTTATAAGAGCTTTTAAGATATACATGGCTTCAGACTAAAATAGAAAGTTAAATAGTAAATTTACTTCGGCTTACCCCAAATTCAGAAACTATGCCTTTGCACACTCTTTCATCTTCTATTTTCAATGCTTCACAAACTATTAGAACCACTAGTTCTACACAATCCTCTACAGTATTGTTGTCCAAAGAGAGACCGATTGCGTCGACTAGTAACTCACATATTGTGCAATTGGTATTGTCTAACTCTAAAAAGCAAGTTGGGCGAAAAATCGAGACTTAGAAAATTATGGTCTTAAAGGGGGTATCTTTTATAGACGGGTAGAAAATTTTAAAAAAAGATCTCTCTAGCAAGGGAACTGTCAGGCTGGAAAGATGCGAATTTTTTCCAAAACTAGCTAAAAATGTTCCTTATGGCCTAAAATGGCGGGGAAAAATCGAATTTTGTACTATTGAGGCTTCCCTGAAGATATAGAGCCCTTAGAACATCGAAAAATAGCGTTTTTTAGCGTTTCTGAAGGAAATGGGGGGCTCGAAAATATATTGGGGTTGATCAGAAATTACGCACCGCATATAAAACTTAATATGTATAGAGCTCCAGGAACCCTTTTTCGATAAAAATTTTTTTTCAGTAGTAGTCAAGAGTGTATGCTGAATACGATCCAATCGGTCTTTTCGAGAATAAGTCATGTTTTTGTGTCAATATACAAAAAATGAGGATAAAAACATGCGGGGAATCCGAATTTGACATTTTCAAAGCGAAAAAACGCTTCCCTGACCCAGGGAAGACCTGTGTATTGAAGCGAAAATGCGATTTTTGCGCCTTTTCGCTTCAATACACAGGCCTTCCCTGAATCAAGAAAGCGTTAATTCTCTTCGAAAATGTCAAATTCGGATTCCCCGTATGTTTTTACCCCTAGAGGGGTCATTTCCAGAAAAATTTTTGAAAATTTGTTCACGTGGGTAGCTCTCCCTATTGTGTAGTAGCTCAAAACTTACGAACTGGTCCTGCAAGAGAATTTCCAAAAAGTCCAACTATAAATCCAAGTATTAAAAATCTCATGTGGAAAATTAGAAATTGAGTATTTTTTAAACAGCGAAATGCAAAAAGCTCTCAAACAAAAAAAAAGGATTGCGTTCAAAAATACCAAGATTAGTCAAAAATTCCTATATGGGCAGATTGCTGATAAAGTTAAGCAGATCGAATGGTTGGAATTCTATACAAAAACTACATTCTCTAGTGGTGTTTTACTCCAAACAAAAAGATGGAAAATCTTTAACACTGTAACAGCGATATATTCTAAGCAGAATTTTATGCTGAACACGATCCTGTAAAAATAAAAATTCAAAAAGTTACGGAACATAGGTAAAAGTGCACGTTTTAATATTGACCTTTTCCACTACAGTTCCACTGCAACCCTGATCGAGACGCGTGGAGACGCCTCGAGGCACGTCGAAACACGTCGAGACACGTTGAGACGAGCACTAATTGCAATTAGTGCTCCCCAACTTGCTATTAGTGCTTCCAAAATTTCGAGACGCAATTAGTGGAGGCCCTAACAAGATATCATCAAGTTGAAAAACTTTCACAAGTTTTATGGAGGTGTTAAAAAGTTTTTGCCCTGATCTATATTGTCATGCTAATTGTTTGTGCTTACATTTTTTGAAAAGTATTTATGTTTTTCCAACAAAAAAAAACAATCATTTTGTGAGATCAAGATTGAATCGATAAACATGAAGAAATATATAACACATTTACAATTTTACAGTTGTAACAAATCGATTTTTTCGTACGCGCATTTTTGATTAATTGTTTGAACTTTATTTTTGAAAAGATCCCGAACCACGGGTCTTATAAATCTTGAAATTCAGGAAATCTGTTTATTAAAACGATTTAATAAATCATTAAAAATTCAAACTCCTTGTCAATTTGTAGAAGTTGACATAGAATATATTTTTTATAACTCTCCGAGAACAGGTAATATGAAATTGTGCAAAAGTTTTCGGACTCGACTGGGACTCGAACCCGGATCAGGCTCCTGGCTACCGTCCAAGTCCAAGTGCACTACCATTATGCTAAAGTCCGTTTCCGCCGCCAATGGGAAAAAATCCACGTGAAAATTTTTTTCCTGAAAATGACCCCCTTAGGGGTAAAAACATGCGGGGAATCTGAATTTGACATTTTCGAAGCGAAAAAACGCTTCCCTAATTTAAAGAAAGGCGTTTTTTCGGAAAGCATTTTGTGTATTGAAGCGAAAAGTCGCAAAAATTCAATTTTTGCCTTCAAAACGACCTCTTTTGAAGTAAAAATGTACGGGGAATCCGAATTTGACATTTATAAAATTCCTAGGGTTCAAGAAAAGCTGTATATCGACGCAAAAATTCGAGAAAATAACAAACCATCGAGAAAACATAAGCTATGAGAAGAAAAATCGAAAGGCACATGGTATTTAATAATAACACAAATTTTAAAGCTCAAACTTTTTGCAATATTATAGTTAACCAATGATTTAATCCAATTAACAAATGATTTTCTCGAATTTTCGCGTCGATATACAGCTTTTCTTGAATCCGAGGAATTCTATGAATATCAAATTCGAATTCCCCGCATGTTTTTACCCTAAAAGGGGTCGTTTTTAGGCAAAAATCGCATTTTTGTGACTTTTCGCTTCAATACACAATGCTTTCCCTGAATCAGGAAAGCTTTTTCTCTTCGGAAATGTTAAATTCTGATTCCCCGCTACTATACAATAGGAGAGGAGGTATTCACGTGAAAAATTTTTTCTGAAAATGACCCCTCTATGGGTAAAACATGCGGAGAATCCGAATTTGACATTTTAGAAGCAAAAAAACACTTCTTTGATTCAGGAAAGGCCTGTGTATTGAAGGGAAAAATCGAAAAATTGAATTCAAAATCACATTTTTGTGACTTTTCGCTTCAATACACAGGCCTCCCCTGAACCAGGGAAGCATTTGTTCGCTTCGTAAATGTCAAATTCAGATTCCCCGCATTTTTTCACCCCTAGAGGGGATATTTCCAGAAAAAATTTTCATGTGGGTGCCCCCCCCCCCCATATTGTGTAGTAGCTCCCAAAGTTTATCCTAAAATTATTTTCAATCATGTCTAAAAATTTGTAGGCCATAAATTTCATGAAAAAACAAATTGTATTCACTAATTTTTGCTGCGTTCTTTGCACTGTTTATTACACTTACACAGACCAGGTCTGCATAATGGCCGACTCGATATAACTCTAACTGCCTGTGCTGCACAATTGGGGCCAATTCAATCTACTGATTTAAAGATAAGGAATGGGCTTTGAAACAATAACTATCTACGAGGAATGGGACAAAACACGCGACTTTTTTGGGGCATTTTTCGGCGAGTACGACTTTGTTCAAAGACCATTTGAGAAAAGTTGATGCGAGTGCATTGAATTGATTTTCTTTTAAATTAATGTTGTGCAAATTTGATTTTTACATAGTGTATAAGAAAAACCGGAATTTGGGCGATTTTTTCATGTTTTCGACCCGAAAATTTTTTTCAAAAATGACTCTATTGGAGCTAATTTTATGCGGGAAATCGATTGCGTGCATTTCCAACGCTTTCCTGACCCTGAATCAGGGAATTGGGGGTGTGTGTATTGAAGCGAAAATCGAAAATTTTTAGATTTTCTGCCTGAAAATGGCTTTCTGGGGGATAAATTTATGTGGAGAATCGATCATTTCCAGAAAAAATTTTTCACATGGGTGCCCCCCCCCCTCCATTGTGTAGTAGCTCCCATGTTAGCTACGGAGAGGAGGCGCCCCGGGCAAGTGCCCTCGTTCTTGGAAAAACTTGGATGTTTACCCCCTAATTTTGACCTTTTTTTGGAAAAGTGCCCTCCTGTAGTTGGGAGTCTGGCTACGCCACTAGTGGATCTCGACATGCAACAGAGTTGTCGACACTGCAAAATTGCTTTATTTATTGTTAATATATAAATTAAGGGTAACCCATTGCGCAATTATGCGTCGCTTCAAGGATTTACGCTGTATTAGCCCTGCTATCACTTCCGCTTCATATAGCCATGGCGTACCTATTGTAATTTCACGAAGATCACTCAACTATGACACGTTTGCGGACCGCCATATTGGTCCGTCCGATTTGGAGAAACAAAGGATGCTGCAATTTTTGGGATTTAAGGTATAAAACAATTATTTCACTTGTATACTCGAAAATCTTCTGTGCTTTCAATGGTATCAAGGGAAATATATTGAGGCGAAAAGCCAGGCATCATAAAATTCAAAAAATACCGGTTACTCCAAAAGTTCTGTCGATCGAGTTGTGTATTGGTGTGAAAATTCAAAATTTTTTTTGGCAGTTTTCATAAGTTGATGAAAAATGAAACTTTTTAAAAAATTTTCGCGTCAATACACATAACTTTTATTGATTCAGGGACGAATTTTCACTACGTTCATGTTTTCGTTGTAATATACAGAAAATTCAAAATTCACCAACTTCAAACGCGATTCTCTCGGAAACGATAACGATTCAGAGGTTAACTCTACAACTTTAGATTAAAGAACAGTACTCTATTCAAAAAGTTTGTGTATTACAACGAAAACATGAACGTTAAAAATTCGTCTCTGAATCAATAAAAGTTGTGTATTGACGCGAAAATTTAAAAAAAATTTTGGGAACTCAAAAGTTTTTGCCAGTTTCATAAGTCGATGAAAAACGAAATTTTTTTTAATTTCGCGTCAATACATATAAATTTGATTGATTCAGGAACGAATTTTCACTGCGTTCATGTTTTCGTTGTAATACACAGATTTCAAAGATCGTCAACTTCAGGTTTTCGAGTATATGTATACTTTTTAGGATCTAGATCACTTAACAAATACAAACGTCCCCGAGCAAATTCGCTTGAAGAGGCCCCTAGATTTACCACCAGCTTTGGATGAATGGAGAATGCTGACGGAACTTCGAGAAATTTCAGACAAAAATAAGAATTATAGAACCTATATTGGAATGGGCTACTATGATTGCATTGTTCCCAATGTTATTATAAGAAATGTGTTACAAAACGCTGGATGGTAAAAATTGAATTTTTTTTCATATCAACCCAATAAATTTGCAATTTAAGGACCTCTCCTTACACACCATACCAACCCGAAATCGCTCAAGGTCGATTAGAAAGCTTGCTCAACTTCCAAACCATGATAGCCGATTTGACTGGATTGGAAATAGCAAATGCGTCTCTGCTAGACGAAGCCACCGCCTGTGCCGAAGCTATTTGCCTGGCATCACGCGTGACAAAGCGATTCAAAATTTTATACGACCCACATCTACATCCGCAAAATATAGCTTTACTAAGGACTAGAGCCGAGTAGGACATTAGCATTTATGAAACTTGGTCATAATTTTCAATTTTCAGACCCCTAGACATCGACTTGATCCCATTGACTGACGTCGAAGGCTCTCCATCTGTAGCCAAAGACATTGCTGGTGTCATTGTACAATATCCAAACACTGAAGGGAAAATTTATGACCTTGAGAATTTGATCAAAACTTCGCATGAAAATGGTGCTTTGGTGATCATGGTATGCGATTTGTTGTCGTTGACTTTGTTGAAGTCACCTGGAGACTTGGGAGCGGATATTGCTGTAGGAAATGCTCAAAGATTTGGACTGCCGTTAGGCTACGGTGGTCCTCATCCAGCTTTTATGGCAGTGGCGAAACGGGATGAGAAAAATTCGCTAGCTAGAACGATGCCGGGAAGGATTGTTGGTGTTAGCAAGTTAGTTTATAAAGCCTTATATAGCCTGCTTCATCAATCTATACAAAAAAGTTTATTAAACTCTGTTCCATGGATAGATTTCAAAAAACTGGACATGCATGGCCTAATGGTTAGAACTCTGACCATTCATGTTATTGTCGCGGGTGAGGAATGAACCCACATCAATAACATGAATGGCTAGCGTTCTAGCCATTCGGTCATGCGCACCCAGCTTTAATGAACATCTCCATAACACAGAGTTTAATCCTATAGGGTGTTTTTTCTGTGAAGAAATCGATTGCGCGCATTGCTGAACCTTAAAAACGTTTTCTTGATTCAGGGATACAAACCGGGGAAGGTTTGTGTGTATTGAAGCGAAAATAGGCTAAACAGGGATTCGTTTTCAAGGTTAACAACACGTGCAATGATTTCGCGCATAAAACCCCACATGTGGATTTTTTTTCAACAAATGCTTCAACCTTTCGAATAAAATTCGGATCACATTTAGGAGGAGGATGTTTCATAAAATCTTGCAATTCTGGTAGAGTCTTCGGAAGTTCGCATAGTGTTTCCGTAGTAGACCGACATTTTTCAAAAATTTTGTGCAAAAACTTAAGCTGCTAAAATC
>OZJO01010482.1:0-26555 GCA_900406225.1 Acrobeloides nanus
TGTAAAATACACTCGTACGACGGACGAAATGGCCACAAGCTATCGTACGAATTTCATACGATGCCATCGTACTGCGTTGTACGACAGCTTGTGGCGATTTCGTCGTACCCTTACGTTAATTTTACGACCGTACGATGACTTCGTACGATAGCTTGTGGGGCCGTCGTACTTTCGTACAATAGCTTGTGCCGTGTTTGTGGCGACCCTTATATAGGTACCCAAGAAATGTATAAGTGTTTGACCACTAAAATAAAGTCATGGAGGGTCATGGTTTTGAGGAAAAAGCTAGCCCATCATCTGCTCAAGCTTTTATAAAAGACCCTGTGTCAAAAGGACTTATCTGTAAAAAAGTTATAGCCTCGACAAGCTGGACCACGCAACTATAGGCCATTTTGGGGTATCACCTATGCCGCTATAGAAAAGGGCAGAACCCTCGGATTGAAACCAAACCTGGCTTAAAAGGTAGTATACGAGTGGACCTAAAACATAATCAAACTTCAGGGTCAGCAACCATTCCTTCGCGAAGATAGCCCAGCACACACGCAAAAAATCGGGTTTTTGGGGGTACCCAAGAGGGTTATGCGTCATTTGAGGCCGGACATTTGAGACCCATTTGAGGCTTAGCATTTGAGGCCCAACTTTTGAGGCCCCGACATTTGAGGCTTAAAGGGGGGTACAAATTCCTCGAATGTCGGAGCCTCAAATGTCGGAGCCCCAAAAGTCGGGGACTCAAAAGTTGAGCCTCAAATGTTAAGCCTCAAATGTCAGGGCATCAAATGTCCGGCCTCAAATGACGCGTAACCTCCAAGAGTAGCAGCTCCTCCTCGAAAGAGTTGACTTCAGCTCAAAATTTTTATACAGGGAGTTTCCTCGACCCCACTATATATCACAAACATAAAGTTAGTTTCGAGTGAATCCTCCAGGAAAAAAAGATATTGCGAAAAAACTAAAATTGGCATTTTTCGTGAGTCACCCGTAGTCCGACCCCGATTTCTCCCAAGTCTCATCGGAAAAGTTGAATGCCATTTTACTATATGGGTATAGGTGCAACTTCCAACTGAGTTTCATCCAATTCCCAGATATAGTGTTTTCGACCCCCGGTGACCCTTACAGAAACTGTGTATTAAAAGCCTTTCATAAGCCACAGTCACCATTATTCTTTTAGTCAAAGTTGAACGAACTCGAAGGCCAATACTATGCTAAATAACACCAAGTCACAGAGCTAATTGAAGCCAAAATACGAGAATTTAACGAAAGAACTCAAGAGCAAATGCAAGATTACGCTACTGGTTTGGTCGAGGCTCATAAGACGGGGTTTGTTCAACGTGCTCTCAATTTTTTTTAAAATTTTAAAAAACATATCCTTTTTAAATAAAATCTTTTGTGTTTTTTAAAAAACGTTTCTAAATAGATTTTGAAAAAAATCTTTTTTATTTTTTTCCTATATTGTTATAAGCTGGATTTAGCCACAAATGATATCGGAATTTGCATTCGAAGGTTTAACAAAACAGTTAAATGCTTTGAATCTCAAACCATTGGGATTATCTCGCCTTTTTAAACTAAAATAATCATCCGTGGTTCTGGTGGATACCGATGAAAATATTCATAGGCAAAAAAAAATCCGCATGGTTTCTAAGCATTATTTGGCGTGAATTATGTTAGTCGACCACTTTTAGCTGGTTTCTCTTTTGCACTTTTTTTAACTCACTATGTATAACTTCAAAAATTGTATTATACTATGTATAAATTTTATTCAAATATAAAAAATTTCAAATCAAACTCATTTCAAGGCATGTGATTTTTGTTTGAAATGTGGCCCTAAAGAGGGCCGTTGGGATAAGATTTGTACAACTTCACAGTAATCAGCCGATTGTTGAGCCAATTTATTTCTCGTCACCACCAGTCTTCTTGGGGAGAAGCACGGCATGGATGTTGGGGAGGACACCACCTTGGGCGATGGTCACTCCGGACAAAAGCTTGTTCAACTCCTCGTCGTTGCGAACGGCCAACTGGAGATGGCGTGGGTTGATGCGAGACTTCTTGTTGTCACGAGCGGCGTTGCCGGCCAACTCGAGCACTTCAGCGGCAAGGTATTCGAGCACGGCGGCGAGGTACACTGGGGCACCGGCACCAACGCGTTCGGCGTAGTTGCCCTTGCGGAGCAGACGGTGAAGACGACCGACTGGGAATTGGAGTCCGGCACGGGACGAGCGGGTCTTGGACTTTCCACCTGACTTGGCTTTGCCTCCTTTACCACGAGCAGACATGTTGATTTAGTTTGGAGAGAGTAGTTGACAGTAAGTTCAGCTGATGAGCACTGATGGTTTGATCGATCAGACAAGGCTATTTATAGATTCAAGTGTGTTGGTGGGAGGAGTCAAAAAGAGCTCGCAGATGGACAGAAAAAAAGCGCTTGGGGTGACACGCATTCATTCGATGGCTTGCTTTTTTCGCGCCAAGAAAAAAGTGTCGATTTTGGCGCCAAAATTTGAAGATTGCGCAGCAATCATTGACTTGCATGGCACTAGTGGGCGGGGCGACCTCAATGAATGCAGCACAGATGACTACATAAATACCGGCCAAAATCTCCGCTCCTCATCATTCGATTTGTTCCACAAGTCACTGCTCAACTCTCAACATGCCACCAAAGCCATCAGGAAAAGGAGCCAAGAAAGCCGTCAAGTCGCAAAAGGTCGGCCGCAAGCCTGGAGATGGAAAGAAGCGCAGGAAGTCCAGAAAGGAATCCTACTCCGTCTACATCTACCGTGTGCTCAAGCAAGTCCACCCCGACACCGGAATCTCCTCCAAGGCCATGTCCATCATGAACTCATTCGTCAACGATGTCTTCGAACGCATTGCTAGCGAAGCGAGTCGTTTGGCCCACTACAACAAGCGCCACACCATCTCATCCCGGGAAATCCAGACCTCCGTCCGATTGATCCTCCCCGGTGAGTTGGCCAAGCACGCCGTGTCGGAAGGCACCAAAGCCGTCACCAAGTACACCAGCTCCAAATAAGTTGCTGCTTCCAAGGAACGTGGACTGAATGTTGTATAAATCTCTTATCCCAACGGCCCTCTTTAGGGCCACATTTCAAACAAAAATCACTTGCCTTTAAATGAAGTTTTCATGTGAACAATTTTATTTGTCAAATAAAACTTTAAATATGCAATATTCTGCCAATTATTTTAAACTCTGTTAGCAAGATTCCGCATAGCCGAATGGCTAGGGCGCTAGCCATTCATGTTATTGTCGCGGGTTTGAACCTTCAACAATGGTCGAAATTTTGGAGCTGTACGGCCTGGGGGGGGGTGCACTTAACGTGACTCCAAATGACCATTTGGAAGAACGAAAAATTTTTTCGTAAAAATGACCCTAATACCCCTAATTTTATGCGGGGAATCGATTGCACGCACTCCCGAAGCGTGAAAACGCTTCCTTGACCCTGATTCAGGGAAGGTGGTGAGTGTATTGAAGCGAAAATCGAAGAATTTTCGGATTTTTATGAGAAAACCATCGATTCTTACGTTTTTCTAGGCGGGGAATCGATTGCGCGCACTCCCAAAGCGTGAAAACGCTTCCTTAACCCTGATTCAGGGTAAAAAAATCAAAATTTGGGAGCTGTACGGCCTGGGGGCGCACTTAACGTGAGTCCAAAGGCCGAAGTAAAAAACGTTAAAGTTTTTATAGAAACACAACCCCTAGGGGTAAAAATTGACGCGGAACACGCTGGTGTTATTATTTTCACTCCAAAATCATCGAAAACTGATGAATTTTCACATTACATTTTCAACCACGATTCACTTTCGCTTTTTTCATTTTTTCCATTTTTTAAGTGCGCCCCCAGGTCGTACAGCTCCCAAATTTTGATTTTTTTACCCTGAATCAGGGTCAAGGAAGCGTTTTCACGCTTCGGGAGTGCGCGCAATCGATTCCCCGCATAAAATTAGGGGTATTAGGGTCATTTTTACGAAAAAATTTTTCGTTCTCCCAAATGGTCATTTGGAGTCACGTTAAGTGCCCCCCCCCCCCCAGGCCGTACAGCTCCGAAATTTTTATTTTAGCGATTCATGAAAAGTTATAAAAGAAATTCTCCTAGCTGGGCGAAAAAGGGTGGTTTTTTCTTCAAAATTCATTATTTAACCCGGTTTTGTAGGTAAATTGCAAAAATTTGCTAGAAAATCGAAAAGATACGCCCTAAGGGTTTTCGGGGACGAGGAATCGATTGCGCACATTTCAGAAGCCTGAAAACAATTGTCTGACCCTGATTCAGAGAAGGGGTTGGTGTATTACAGCGAAAATCGAAAATTTTTAGACTTTCTTCGGAAGAGCATCTTTTTAGGGGTTTTCAGGGGCGAGGAATCTGTTGCGCGCATTCCCGTGCCGTGAACATGCTCTTTTGATTTTGATTCAGGAAAAAAATCGGTGTTTTCGGTTCAGTAAGATCTGATCGAATCGACTACTAGATAGTCCTTATTGAAGATCTGAAAAGAATGGTTTGTGCTCACTGCCATGGTCGTTCAACTCCCATGTGCGAAAAATGTGACGTGGGACTACACGACGTTTGCCTCAAACAATTTCATATTCCGCCGTGAAATTTATTATTTTTTATAATTATCACAAAGATAAGGCTCTAAACCCATATAAAGCAACTTTTTTTGAAAAATTGTTTGTACTGCTTTCTGCGCGTAACAATCTTGCGTTCTACACCACTTTAGCGTCAGAGTGTTTTAGTGTTAATGCTCAGAAATTGGTGAAAAATCATAATGGGGTACGATTATGATTTTAGAAAAAAATTTTCAAGATTTGAAACAAAAATATAAAGGGGGCCATTAGGAAAAAATTTCAATTTTTTTATTTCGGTAGACCCAACGCAGCTACGAAACTGTTTTTGGATCGCAATTTCAAAAATTAGTCCCGTACACATGCACGCACAGACATTACACGTTCTATATGTTGTTACCGGGGGTTTATTTTGGGTCATTGAAACGAAAACTCTGATTTACGTTTTCGTTTCAATAACCCTAATGTTCAAATTGGATAATTTTGGTGTCATTTTATTCGTCTCAACGAGACGGATAAAACTCTCTACTTGAATTTCTATGTAAATTGTATGATCTTTGTAAAAATGGATTTTTTTTTAACATTTCGTTTCAATACAAAATTCCTGAATCAGGAATTTAAATGGCGCCAATCCCTTTGCTTCAATACACAAAAACGTTCAAATTTTTAATGCAACTTTGAGAGCAAGTTCCCTAGTTGCCGCCACTAACCTTGACTAAACTCGACAAAAAAATTTTTATTTTTTTCCAAAGATTACCCATTTAGGGGTAATTTTGAGCTAAAAATTTATTGCGCGCACTCCTGCAACCTGAAAACCGCAGAAAAATGGTGAAAATTCGTCAAAAACGACCACTCAGGAATGCATGGGAATACAATTCGATTTTCTCGAGAAATGAACAAATATCCCCCCATGCATCCCTGTGTGATCGTTTTTGGCGAATTTTCACCATTTTTCTGCGGTTTTCGGGAGTGCGCGCAATCGATTTTCGCATAAAATTACCTCTAAATGAGTAACCTTTGAAAGAAAATCAAAAAATTTTTTGCCGAGTTTAGTCAAAGTTAAGTGGCGGGAATCAGGGGAACTTGCCCTCAATTTTGTTTCGCATTTATCTCTTCAGGGTTGATGAATTAGAATTTACTTCCAACGCAAAAAGTTGATCGCTTCAACTTGAACTTTCTTTTAAAAAATTTTGTTCAAAACTGGACTGGTCCTTTAATTTACTTCAGTAAAATCGGAGTTTGTGTCAATTTGGCCGGGATGTTGTGGTTGGCACTTCTTCAAGGTCGAAATTAGCGAGTTGTTAAGAGTGGCTACCATGATGATTACCATAGTGGTCCGATGTGCTGCCAATGCTACAGAAACACCAGCACTAGCGATGATTCGATTCCCTTTGCTTCCAAAAGATTTTGTCCTGCAGTATTTAGCGAGAAAGCCTTGAAATGAACCTTGTGATCCGCACGCTGGAGGATCACAACACGGGGATAGCTCTTATTTTGACTTTACTTTATTCAAGAACTTTGTAATACAAAACGTTTATTGAAGAACATAGAAAAAAGGGTCAATAAATAAATTTCATCATTTTAAGGCATGTGATTCTTGTTTGAAATGTGGCCCTAAAGAGGGCCGTTGGGATAAGATGTTTTGACGAATTTGCCGAGTTGATCTCCAGAGCAGGAAGCCGCTTAACCACCGAAACCGTAGAGAGTGCGGCCTTGGCGCTTGAGTGCGTAGACGACATCCATGGCGGTGACGGTCTTTCGCTTGGCGTGCTCACAGTAGGTGACGGCGTCACGGATCACGTTCTCGAGGAAGACCTTAAGAACACCGCGAGTTTCTTCGTAGATCAAGCCTGAGATACGCTTGACTCCACCACGACGGGCCAATCGCCGGATGGCTGGCTTGGTGATACCTTGGATGTTATCACGAAGAACCTTGCGATGGCGCTTGGCACCTCCTTTTCCGAGACCCTTGCCTCCTTTACCACGTCCGGTCATGTTGATGAGTTGAAGAAGTTGGAGTTGAGTTAGAAAGACTCGACTGTGAATTGCTGCTCTTTCGCGAAGTATTTATAGGGTGGTAGAAGAAACGACCACGCAGGGATGCATGCGATTCCTTCAAGCAACGCCCAACGACACGCCTACTTTTTTCTTTTCATTTTTGATGGATATATGCTGACCTGACAAAGACAACAACGCGGGAAATCATTCAAATGGCGTCCCTTGAAAGAAGATTAAAAACTATATTTAAAAAATTTATTTTCAAAAAATCAATATTTTCAAAAAATTTCAATATCTGAGAATTGAAACTTTCTTTTTAAGTTTCTTTTCTTTAGTTCAACTTCTCTATCTTCTAATTGAATTGCCAAATTTGGCTAAAAAACTATTTTTCAAGGTTGTAAAAATTGGAAAAAAACAATACCGAAGAAAACTTTTTAACATGCCAAAACATAAATTCATGATAATCTAATGGAGTCGGATTTCGGACATTTCCTTTATAAATTTTCAAAATTTCTAAAAATATTGGGTTGTTCGATAAGTATTGTCGGCCCCCCAAAAAATACATCTAAATTCGGCATTTTTCGATCGCTTTCATTGAATTTTTTTCAGTATTATGCAAAAGTGCATGCTGAAGATGATCCAATGAGTCTTTTTGAGCATAACTCATGTTTTCGTGTCAATATACAGACTTTTTCAAAAAATGGGGGTTTTCAATGGTGCAAATCAATTTTAAAATGTCGATATTTGGCTATAGAAGTCGATTTTTCAATTTTTACGAATTTTCAATTTGGACGAGTTTTTCAATTTTTTACGGATTTTTCCATTTTTTTGAATTTTTCAATTTTTCCTCTTTGGGTGCAAAAACTCGAATTTTCTCCAAATGAACTGAAATTTGGAGTTAGGGGGGTTGTTCGACATGGGAAACACTAACCTGAAGGAATTTTTTGATTTTGACCACGGGAAGGTACCCTACGAGGGGTATACCCCGAAAATGCCTCAAAAACTTTGTATTCCCTAAATCAGGGTCAGGCAAGCATTTTCATGCCTCGACAATGAGCAATCGATTCCCCGACTAGAAAAAATTTAGTAGAGTCGAAAATTTCGTCATAAATCAACTTCTATAGGCATTTTAAAATGAATTTGCACCATTGAAAAACTCCCATTTTTTGAAAAAGTCTGTATATTGACACGAAAACATGAGTCACGCTCAAGAAGACTGATTGGATCGTATTCAGCATGCATTTTTGCATAATGTACTAAAAAAAATTTCAACGACAACGAGCAAAAAATGCCCCAAAAGGGGTCGTTTTTAAGCAAGAATCGCATTTTTGCGACTCTTTGCTTCAATACACAAGACGCCTTCCCTGAATCAAGGAAAGGTATATTGTCCAAAATTTTTGGCTCGAGAAATTCAAAGAAACAGAGGATCAGCGTTTTGACACGATCCTCAAGGATCCAACAAGCCAATCTTCAAAATTTCGCAAATCAAATTTTGCATTTGTTTTTTGAAACCTACTATATGAATTGATAAGCTCCGGTGTTATTAAATGACTCATATCAATCTTTTTGTCAATTGCTTCACAATAAATTTGAAAGACTACACGTGGAATAAGTTCATTGCGGAACCAAACTCTTCTCCAAAATGATTTACCAGACTAAAAAAATTTTGATTTTAATTTTTGTTGCTATTTTGCTTTGTCCCCACAATTAAATTTTACTTTGGGAGGTAATTTTTTGAAAAATCGTTTTTTCTTGAAAGTTTGTCCCTTTTGATGGAGATTTGTCCCTTCAGCTCCTAAAAATCGTATCTGTTGGCACTCTTTGATGTTCATTCAAGAAACAAATGGATCCGATGGAATTTGTTAGATTATTTTACCCAAAATTACGTGGACATCAAAAGAATTCAAATATACCGACATTAAATCCAAGAAATTCTCACAAGAGAACATTTTCAGTTGTCAGTACGAAACCTATATTGAAACTTAGCTCAAAAGATTCGTCATGGTCGACTTTATTTCTGAAATGATGAAATTTTCTGATATTGAGCACTCCTAGTGGGTCAAACAGCCTCAAAAAGTCTGAAAAATATATGAGCTCTTTTTATAAGCCACTAAGTAGAACCCTTTGTAAGTTGTCCGTGTAGTATAATGGATAGAGCGCTTGTTCGAATCCATACCCCTCGCTGGTTCGAATCCCACCGGGGTCAAAATGTTTTTGCCCATTTTTTAAAAATTTTACCACTTTCTTTTCTGCAAGTTTTTCATATTAATTTTATATAATTTTTACATTAATATTATATTCTCAAACTTTTTGAGGCTGTTTGACTCACTAAGAGCGCTCAATATCAAAAAATTCCATCATTTCAGAAATAAAGTCGACCATGACGAATCTGTTGAGCTAAGTTTCAAGATAGATAGGTTTCGTACTGACAACTGAACATGTTCCCTTGGAAAAATAAAATAAAATAGCTAAATTATGAAACAATGTACCCGCTGAAATGACTTTAGCCAAAGATATCAATGAATTTAAAAGATTATTTCAAAAAATACTATCAAAACAAATTATACCGGAACCATTATTTCTCCTTTAGCTCTCTCCTATATATGCATGTGAAACGCATTTTTTAAGTGTTTTTGTTTTTCCTCACCAACATAAGAGTATTGTCTGTTGCGTTGTATTGTTTGCCATTGTATATATTTTTTATGGCAATAAAATGTACTAAAACACCCTAGATAATTTGTCTAAAACATCCTAGATAATCTTTTCGGCCAAAATTTCTATCAGGCAATGTATGTATGTATGTAACAATTCCTACTTTTAATAATTTTCCAAATTCTTCATGCTCGTCAAAAGTTAGATACAGCTGTTGTGTTATTTCATGTATGCCGTTTATTAAAGTTTTCCAAACTTTTGAATAATACGATAGAGCAAATAACGATTTGAAATTTTGCATCTCCTATAAAAAAAACAAGTTTTTAAGAGACGATATCTCGAAAATTCGAATCTAGGTGAGGCTAGTGTTAAACAGTTCGAACGGGCTCCAAGTTGAATTCATAAAGTGAGATTAACGCATGGAAAAGTTTTTAAAAGTCATTTCGAGTCAAACCGCGGGTGCCAAAAAATTCAATACCTTGTCCGAAGCACAAAAACCCGATTCTAAGTTGATTTGTGGAATTTTCTAGCCTGTCTAAAACACCCTAGATAATTTTTTCGGCCAAAATATCTATCAGGCAATGTATTTCAATATGGAGAACATTTCTAGAGAAGTTTCGAAAAATTCGAAAAAATCCGAGTTTTTTCGATCCTCCAACTAGTCTCACGTGTAAAATGGCTCAAAAATCGAAGTTTCTCAGATTTTCTCGAAATCACGCTAGAAATGTTCTTCATATTGAAATACATCGGCCAAATAGAAATTTTGGTCGAAAAAATTATCTAAGGTGTTTTAGACAGGCTAGAAAATTCCACAAATCAACGTAAATCGGGCTTTTGAACTTCGGACAAGGTTTTGAATTTGTTAGCACCCGCGTTTTGACTTGAAATCACTTTTAAAAACTTTCTCATACGTAAATCTCACTTTATAAATTCAACTTGGGGCCCGATCGAACTGGTTAACACTAAGATCGCACTTTCGAGATATCAGGGAAGAGCAGGATTGTTTAGGTTGCGTTCAAGCATGTCAAAAAGTTGTTATAAAAGTTGTCAAAATTAAACAAATTACTTGAAAATTTTTTTGACAACATTTTTGACAACTTTGACAACATTTTTACAACTTTTTGACAACTTTTCGACAACTTTTTTGACATGGTTGAACGCACCCTTAGGAATCAAAAAGTGTTCTAAGAACGTAAAAATTTTTTTAGGGCTTTTGGGAGTTTGATATACAAGAAAATTTCTCAGATTCTGAATTTTATATCGGACCATTGTGAAACTATGTCTCTCTAGATAGAATTGATAAAAAGTGTACATTTGTCATATTGATCATAAGTTGTTCTAAAAATGCATAAAAACTGCGAATAAACACTTCTCTCTGTATTTTCTTTCTTAACCCTTTATCATAAAGCTAAATTTAAAGAATTTCCTAGTTTTTAAACTTTTTAAAAAAGACCACTCCAGACGGAAAAAGTTGCTACATTGTGTTGATTTTCTGAAAATTCATGAAAAATGGAGAATTTTTTTGTTTTTATATAATTCTGAATTGTTATACAAGATGGGCTTAAATACCCCTAAATCAAGATTGTCTCAAGATCGGCTAGCCGACCATGAGTATTTCAAAGTTGACATACCAAATTTTGAAAATTAGTTTTTTTTCATTTTTTATGTTGCGCTTCTTGTTTGAATTTTCATAATATCAACCAAAAAGGTAACTTTTTCCAAGTGGTCGTTTAAAAATCTTTATACCAAAATTTCGTTTGAGGACATTTTAGAACATATTCTATGTGAGATTTTATATTCCAATTTTCTATAACAATTCTGTTTTATGCATTAATCTTAAAAATGGTTACGCGTGAAATGATTTTTCGGCTTCTTTATTCCACAGACTTATTGCATCAGCAGAAAGATGTAGAAAAAGTGCCTTATATATAGCTTCAGAATATCTTGGTAATATTCTCCTCCATTTAACTTTCCATAGTGGGAGCATGACCAGAGGATCTAAAACTCGGCTAGACTAGAATTGCGAAGAAAAGATATTTTTATTCTTATCACAGTGGCGTAGCCAAGGTGGGCGCGACTGAAAGAATTTGAAACTTTTCCTAAGGGTCCCTCTTATGTTTTTTTTGAAAATTTTCGAAAAAATGTCCATTCTTTTCAATTTTTTCACCAAAAATCGTCAAAAATGGCTATTTTTTGCTCAAAAATGCGATTTTGTGGCCAAAAATACTATTTTTTAGCCATTTTTGCTTTAAAAAATGCCCGTTTTTTCAAAAAAATTTCTCTCAAAATGTCATTTGACTCAAATATAGTATCGCCCCCGTGCCAGGGAGGGTCTGGTTACACCACTGCCTTACCATCACTTGTAAAAGCTATTCTCGGATCACAATCATAAATGTCACAAAGAATCTCGTGAAGAGACAACCATTGTCCATATAAACTATGAACTATGGACTTTGTTAGAAGATGGATTTCTTTTAACGTCGTATCAATATGGTTGTTTGGGAGTGCAAAATCTGTTGGAACTGCGAAGGAATAACCGTAATCTCCATCGAGAAAATTTATATCGGTAAATGGTGTAATGATTGCATGAAGTTTTGGATGAAAATTCTTAGAACGAGAACATCGTTGGGCTATGGCGTCTTTTTGCGATAGCTCTTTTACCAACTCGATTCTTTCATTTTCTGATAGGTGACTTATGTCTACATGTTTATGTAAGATGACAAATCTTCTTGAGGAGGGTGCAGATCTGGGGTCAATCTCGGTCAAAAACTTTTTTCTTTCGAAAAGTGATTTTTAAGCGGTAACTTTATGCGGGAACACGAATCTGACGTCAGATTTTGATTTTGACCTATTCTTCACGACCATACAGGAATGCCGAATCGTAAAATAAGGTCAAATTGATCAATTGAGGACACTAAGGGTAGGTTTTCGGGTACCAGGAACACGAAACCTACCCCTAGTGTCCCCAATTGGTCAATTTGACCTTATTTGAGTGATTTTACGATTGGAATCCCTGTGTGGTCGTGAAGGATAGATCAAAATCTAACGTCAGATTCGTGTTCCCTGCATAAAATTACCCTAAAAAGTCACTTTTCAAAAGGAAAAAATTTTTCGACCGAGATTGACTCCAGATCTGCACTCCCCCTTTAAATAAAACGTGTAATGTGTGTCTGTTTTTACGGAATAACTTTTGAAGGTGCGATCCAAACTGATATACCATCGTGAAGAGGGCAAAATTCTAAGACTTTTGACACCATTCTCTTGAAATTTAGTGAAAATATTTTCTTGGCTTGGAGGACCAAGGGGTAACAATTCGAATTTTCAACAATTTCTTCAAATCGGCTTATTTGTTATATTCGGGGGTTTTCGAGTATGGAGAATACGGATATGAAGGCATTTTATGATTTTGACCGAGAGCAAAAAAAGACCATTTGGAAAAATCATTTAAACTCATGGAGATACGAATTTTTGAAATCGATGTATTGTGCTGAAACACCCTGTACAACTTTTGTTTTAGCGTTGGGGGGGGGGAGAAGGGTTTATATCTAACCGTAAAAGCTAGTCTCCACAAACGTACATTACACGTTTTTTATACAAGATGATTTTCAACCCAAAATAAGTATTTAAAAAAAATTCTCCGCACTATTTTTACCTGGAATTATTTGTTTTTGAAATGAATGATGCCCAGAAACAATTTGCTCTAGACCATTTGTAAGCCATAATTGATATTGAGTCTCATTAGTAATGGTGGACAACCAACGATTTGGTTTTGGATTTGGTAAAAGTGCTGATACGTCTAAATTCCAAAAAGGACAATATTTTTTGTAACTTTTTTTACTTTTTTAAGGCCTAATTCATAAGGCATAAGGCCTAAGGTATTTTTTAAGGTACACATTTTTCTTAGGCCTTATGCATTAAATTTTCTGAGGAATTGCCAGTTGGTGGCATAGATTTATATCACCAACTGGCAATTTCTCCAATTGCCAGTTGGTGACATAAATCTATGCCACCAATTGGCAATTTCTCAGAAAATTTGCATAAAGTTTTCCAGGGCTTTTGAGAATTCTTCTATGTTAGCGACAGAGTGTTAAAAAATTGAAACTTTGAGCCATTCTTGATTTGTAGTTCATGTTTCTAACTGAGGAAACGTTTTTATAACTTGCCTTTTGCTTTAAATTTTTCAAAACAATCTTCAACATCTTCTACAGCTAGCACGGGACCATATATCCCAATAATATTTCTATGCGCATCCAACGGTGAATTTCCCGATTGGTACTCAAATAACAACCAAAACAATAATGCACTTGGGCATTCGCGACAAGCATAGGGATCTTTTGAGCGAGAAAATTGAAGCATGTTAAATTGAGATTTGAAAAAGAGTGCAAAATGGTTCGATAAAGAAACTACTAAAAGAGTGCAAAATGATTCGATAAACTAACTATTAGTTATCAGTACTTCCGGAGAAAAAAAATATTTTTGTTTTTCATGGATGACAAAGCAAAATATTATTTCCGGTGAAAATATTTTTTTGTTTTAGCGAAGCAAAAAAACTTCGATAGTTTTGTGAGTTTTTTCTTCCCCGTTCAAAAGCTAAAAGTTCAGCCACATTGTTGGGGTTTATTTTTTTTCAAATTTTTTGCTTTTCAATACAAATCTCTAGCGTTGGATTTTTTGCCGCGCTGTTCTTACTTTGTTCTGTGTATATTCGTATTTTTGTTGACCAAGTCGATATGTTCGTAGCACGATAAGGCCATTTCCATAGCGCACGCTCACCTAACTCCTCAATTTTCCCGCCAAAATTGCTGAGTCGCATATCACCCTATCCACTTGTTAATGGTTATAAATAGGCGGAGCATGACTTGCCGACCTAGCGCAGATCCCATATAAAAAGCAACAGAGATATTTCTTAAGTACAGTCGAACCAACGACCACATCAACTCTCAACTACCCAAATGGCTCGTACCAAGCAAACCGCTCGTAAATCCACTGGTGGAAAGGCCCCACGCAAACAACTCGCCACCAAGGCCGCCCGCAAGTCCGCCCCGGCCACCGGAGGCGTGAAGAAGCCCCATCGCTACCGCCCTGGTACCGTCGCCCTTCGTGAAATCCGTCGCTACCAGAAGTCGACCGAGTTGCTCATCCGCAAGCTCCCCTTCCAGCGCCTCGTCCGTGAGATCGCCCAGGACTTCAAGACCGACTTGCGCTTCCAATCCTCGGCCGTGTTGGCTCTCCAAGAAGCGTCGGAAGCCTACTTGGTTGGCCTCTTCGAAGACACCAACTTGGCCGCCATCCACGCCAAGCGTGTCACTATCATGCCCAAGGACATCCAACTCGCTCGCCGCATCCGTGGTGAACGTGCCTAAGAAGTGGTTACGATTGTGCTGTAAAAATTAATCCAAACCCTATCCCAACGGCCCTCTTTAGGGCCACATTTCAAACAAAAATCACATGCTTTAAAATGGTGAAATGGTCTCAAATTTTTTTATGATCTCAATTTTTCCAATTTTAACTCTTCAAGTGTTCAATATATGGAATGTGGACGGCCTATCTTTTTCAGTCCACTTTCTTCACTTGGCTTGTGTTTGTGACTGATAAGAAGAAGTCTTCACCATGATATCATTCAAAACAAATCTATCAAAATTGAAAGCTTAAATTTGGAGTTTTTGCATCTCCAAAGATTACTAATATAAATCCCAAATTCATTTAAAAATTGCATTTTTTCTACCTATGATCGAAGCTTACAAGGGACATTTCAGATATGCTTCATCGATTTTTTCTTAAAACTGGTATAATCGTGTTGGGCACACTTCACATATTAAAAATCGAATAATCATTTGGGTTGCTAAAATTTGCTTTAGGAGATATTTACACGAAAAGTTTTGATTGCAATGATATCACAATTTTAAATTGTTCTTCAATTACTTGCGTTAATAGCGCAAATGGTTATGCATTCAGCTTACATTATTATTGCCCAGGTTCGACTTCTGCCGTAGTAAAAATTTTTTTGCACATTGAATTGTTTTCCGGTTTAAAAAATATTTTCAAAATAAAAAAATTAATTTTTTAAACTGGAAAACAATTCAGTGTGCAAAAAAATTTTTACTACGGCGGAAGTCGAACCTGGGCAATAAAAATGTAAGCTGAATGCATAACCATAGGCGCTATTAACGCAAGTAATCGAAGAACAATTTAAAATTGTGATATCATTGCAATCAAAACTTTTCGTGTCAATATCTCCTAAAGCAAATTTTAGCAGACCAAATGATTATTCGATTTTTAATATGTGGAGTGTGCCCAACACGATTATACCAGTTTTAAGAAAAAATCGATGAAGCATATCTGAAATGTCCCTTGTTAGCCTAAGGATAAGTTTCAGGCTAAGAATAAGGCTAAGCCTTAGCCTGAGGCTAACCTTAGCCTAAAGCTTAGGCTTAGCATAAGGCTAAGACTTAGCCTTAGCCTTATCCTTATTATCTTAGGCTTAGCCTTATGCTAAAGCTTAGGCTTAGTATAAGGCTAAGACTTAGCCTTAGGCTTAGCCACCCCGTTTCAGGAGTGTGGTTGAGCTCTAGAGGCATATCTCGCGAAAAAAATAAAAAATTTCGACATCTCATGATCCCTCTGTAGGATTAAAAATCCGTCTGACAGTTTTGTAGAGTAGAGTCTGCTGAATCTATCTTTATATACAGTTTTTATAAAATGACGGGATTTTTTAAATTTATGACGGGAAGAATGTTTTGCAGCTCAACCACATTTTTTGCTATATTTTGAAACGGGGTGTAGCCTTAGCATAAGGCTTAGCCTTAGTCTTCAGTGAAACATACAAACAGATATTAGCGCCATTTAGGTCTTGAAACTACAAAAAATTTCTGTCATGAAGAATTTAAAAAATCGATATTTAATAAGTTTATTATATTTTTACTGTTTAGTAAAATAAGCAAAAATAAACGACATAAAAACTAGCGCTCCAAAAGCCTGAGTTCCAACTGCAAAGTTCCCATCATTCCCGCCATTCCCACCATTCCCGCCATTCCCACCATTCCCGCCATTCCCACCATTGCACCCATCAGATGTACAACAAGATAGGCTACACTTGTCACTAGGTTTCACCCAGGTAACTTGAACGGTACTACAATCAACTGAAAGGCTTCCTCCATTGGTGAGGTTTGCTACAGAGCAAAGTGTGACCCCCGCTGCGCCATAATCACACGCCTTTGCTGTATAATTTCCTCCTGTAAAGGTAGCGCATAGGTTTATCCCAGCAGGGCAATCTTGTTCATTTCCATTTCCGCCTAAAAATGGATAGATTTTTAAACATACAAAAATTGTTTTTAAAAAAATTTGATATGAATCTTCGAATTTCAGAGATTTTTTCGAAGTCAAAACATACTTGGCGGAACGTTTGGATTTGTAACGTTGAAATTCACATAGCATCTCCTGGCATATCCTACTGAAGCCATCAATAAAACCAGAAAAATTTGAACCAGCACTCCAGTAGACGCCATTTTATCCCTGTTTTTTAAAAGAAAAATTAGAAACACTATTTAAAATAATCAATTTTACTGCTTTGATCACCGTTATATGCTGCTTCTTGTTTATTGGTCCTTTAAGGGAGTGGTGGGATTAATAGCAATTAGCTTCTGCATACGAGATAAGACTATGAGAATAAGGGGCTAAAATAGAGATTTCATAACCAACTAAACCAAAAGGTCACCCGAATGGACGTATTGGGATGACTCGTCTAATAATGACACACCCTGAATTCCAAAAATACATGATACGAGGTCTTTCTAAAATATGAATAATGATGTTTCAAAAATTGAAAAATTCGTCACAAATTGAAAAATCATCAAAATTTGAAAAAATCTTCAAAAATCGTTAAAAATTTAAAAAATAAACATCTCTTAACATATTAGGTTGGAAACTAAGTTTTAAGACTCGTATTAAAAATCCAAAATTTTCGGTTGCAAACGAAAAAATTTGTATACAGTTTTCTTAATTATTCTTTGAACTATCATTTTTATATAAAATTTTACTTTTTTTCAGCAAAATGGAAAAAATAGAGGCACTATTCGCGAACTACTAAAATTTGAGTTTGGGCTGGGTCACAGCGCAAAAGAGGGCATGGACAACATCAACCGAACCAAAGGGAATGGAACTGTGTCTAAAGCGACAGCTTATTTGTGGTACTCGAAGTTCCGAAGCAACAAAATGGATATTGAAGACAAAAAAAAGGTCCGGACGNATCAACCGAGCCAAAGGGAATGGAACTGTGTCTAAAGCGACAGCTTATTTGTGGTACTCGAAGTTCCGAAGCAACAAAATGGATATTGAAGACAAAAAAAAGGTCCGGACGCCCTCGGGAAGTAGACCGAGTCGCTGTCGTCAACGCTGTCGAAGCCTATCCGTCGATGACTACGCGCATGTTGGCCGAAGATTTTGAATGCAGCCATACGGAAATCGGAAAAATATTGCATGACGCGGATTAGTCTTTTGATTTAAGGCGAGGTGGACCCTTTTTTCAGGCAAAAAATGGCTCAAAAGTCGTTGGGTTCCAAAAGAGCTCACAGAAGCCCAAAAACGGAAACGCATGGAAATTGCAACCAGACTGCTTCGCAGACATCGCCGTTCGCCTTTTTTTGAATTTATTGTGACATGCGATGAAAAATGGATATCTTTTGTGAACGATGAACGCCATGGAGAGTGGAGATCGCCCGGACAAATACCAAGAAAGGACTTTCGTGCAAAGAAAGCAATGCTTTGTGTGTGGTGGCGTGGAGCAATATTTTGGGACTTTTGGAGCAGGGAAAGACCGTTAATTCCGATATTTATTGCGGACAAGTGGAAAACACCCGCCGCGCCCTTCGAAACCGCCGAATTCCAGTAGTTTTCCTCGACGACAATGCCAAGCCCCACAGACCGCGACAAACACAGCAGAAGATTCAAGACATGGGTTGGGAGCATCTGGAGCACCCGCCGTACAGCCCGGACCTTTCCCCAAGCGACTTCTACCTATTCCGATCGTTGGAACACTGGTTGCGAGGAAAAAGTTCAGAACGATCGAAGAAATGCGCCAATCTCTTACTGAATTCTTTGATTCTAAGGACCAAGAATGGTACCGCCGTGGGATCCACCAACTCGAAGAACAATGGAAAAAAGTGATAGAATCTGGCGGAGAATACTTTGATTATTAGTTATTTGTTGTTTTGTTCAATAAAATTTTGATTTTTAATACGAGTCTTAAAACTTAGTTTTCAACTTAATATAAATGGCGATTCATCGCTCGGCAAGATGAGTCGTCAATCTACTCATCTTGCTGAGCGCTTCAAAATGAGTACCATATCATGGAGTTTTGAAAAGTTTGATCCATGACCTATTGGCTAACGTGCTCGGCCTTTACTCATAGGGTGGTTGAGGAAAAAAGTCCAGTCCAGTGGGAAAAAGTTGCCATGAACTTTCCGAGTATCAACAAAAATGGCAACTTTTTTCTACTGGACTGCTCCTTTGAGCATATGTTAAAAATTGTAACTGTGTATAAAATTTATTCAAATAAAAAAATTTCGAATCAAATTCATTTCAAGGCATGTGATTTTTGTTTGAAATGTGGCCCTAAAGAGGGCCGTTGGGATAAGAGATTTGTTTGCAATTCATAGTCAATCAGCCAATTTATTTCTCTTCACCACCGGTCTTCTTGGGGAGAAGCACGGCGTGGATGTTGGGGAGGACACCACCTTGCGCGATGGTCACTCCGGACAAGAGCTTGTTCAACTCCTCGTCGTTGCGGACGGCCAACTGGAGATGGCGTGGGTTGATGCGAGACTTCTTGTTGTCACGAGCGGCGTTGCCGGCCAACTCGAGCACTTCAGCGGCAAGGTATTCGAGCACGGCGGCGAGGTAGACCGGAGCACCGGCACCAACGCGTTCGGCGTAGTTGCCCTTGCGGAGCAGACGGTGAAGACGACCGACCGGGAATTGGAGTCCGGCACGGGACGAGCGGGTCTTGGATTTTCCACCAGACTTGGCTTTGCCTCCTTTACCACGAGCAGACATGATGATTTTAGTTTGAAGAGAGTAGTTGACACTGAGTTCAGCTGATGAGCACTGATGGATTAGCCGAGTGGACGAAACTATTTATACATGCATGTGTTCTGATGGGCGGAGTCAAAAAGCGCGCGCAAATGGACAGAAAAATGACCGCTTGGAGTGCCACTTGTGGGCATTTCATCTATTTGATGGCTTGCTTTTTTCGCGCTAAAAAAATGCGTCGATTTTGGCGCGAAAGTTTAAAAGACGAGAAGATGAAAAATCCAACAAAAATGATAAAAAATTAATTTAAAACTATAATTTAAAAAATTTCAAAACAAGGGAGCTACTACACAATAGGAGGGAGGAGGCTACCCATGTGAAAAATTGTGTTGAAGTTCGCGTCCATCTGAACCGCTGCGCATGGCACAAGTGGGCGGGACGACCTCAATGAATGAAGCACAGATGACCACATAAATACCGGCCGAAATCTTCACTCCTCATCATTCGATTTGTTCCACAAGTCACTGCTCAACTCTCAACATGCCACCAAAGCCATCAGGAAAAGGAGCCAAGAAAGCCGTCAAGTCACAAAAGGTCGGCCGCAAGCCTGGAGACGGAAAGAAGCGCAGGAAGTCCAGAAAGGAGTCTTACTCCGTCTATATCTACCGTGTGCTCAAGCAAGTCCACCCCGACACCGGCATCTCCTCCAAGGCCATGTCTATCATGAACTCGTTCGTCAACGACGTCTTCGAGCGCATCGCCTCCGAAGCCAGCCGTTTGGCCCACTACAACAAGCGCCACACCATCTCATCCCGGGAAATCCAAACCTCCGTTCGGTTGATCCTCCCCGGTGAGTTGGCCAAGCACGCCGTCTCGGAAGGCACCAAGGCCGTCACCAAGTACACCAGCTCCAAATAAGCGGCTACTTCCAGGAAATGTGGACTGAATGTGTTGTATAAAATCTCTTATCCCAACGGCCCTCTTTAGGGCCACATTTCAAACAAGAATCACTTGCAAAAAATGATGTTTTACATTTAACTTGAAAATTTTTATTTCATTTGACACGAGTCCGGGAGCACTACCACTGAACCAAGTTCACGTTAAAATTCGGATTTATCCGCTATTGTTTGTACCACTCAAAGAGACTTCACGCTCTAGTTTTTAAGCTTATGAACTAATCGATTTATGGATTATTATTTGGGAGCTCGACTTATGACTTTGATCTCCATAGTTATTCTAAATTAAATTAGGCATATTCTTAAACTTAATAAACATTTATTAAGTTGAAAGATCAATGGAGCATTTTTTGTTTTTACGGCATGTTCTGAATCATTGTAGTTTTCGAGATAATTGCGTTTGAAATTTTGAATTCGTTACAAGCTCTTCGTTGTAATACAGAAACTGTTTTGAATTTTTTGCGGAAAAATCGATTTTTGCATCAATCTTTTAAATTTTCATAAAATGAACATTGTAGCAATTTTATAGCTAAATGAGACGAACAAAATGGCACCAAAATTATCCAATTTAAACATTGTTTTGGGTTATTGAAACGAAAACATGAATCAGGGTTTTCGTTTCAATAACCTAAAACAATGTTCAAATTGGATAATTTTTGTGTCATTTTGTTCGTCTCATTTAGTTATAAAAAATTGCTACAATGCTCATTTTATGAAAATTTAAAAAAATTGATGCAAAATCGATTTTTCCGCAAAAAATTCAAAACAGTTTCTGTATTACAACGAAGAGCTTGTAACGAATTCAAAATTTCAAACGCAATTATCTAAAACTACAATGATTCAGAACATGCCGTAAAAACAAAAAATGCTCCATTTTTCATAATCTCTTCGATTTTTCGAGCTGCTATGCCACTCGATCCATCAGAAATTGAAGGAAAAAGGAAATAGAAGGTGTTGAAGACAGATTGAATTGAGTTCGACGCAACTTTCGGGTTACACGAAGGAGGGGTAGAATGTAAAATTTACTCTGGACACACCCCTGTTTTTTCATACTTGAAAATTGCCTTTGAACAATTTTTTAAGAAAAAGTGTTGTGGTGTTGAAGTGCATCCGACTAGCAGTATGGGCCAGGTTACTATTATAAGGTATTTTGTCGGTAGCACTGTTGGAAAGAATTCTAAATAAAGTTTTTATGCGATGTTAATTGTAAATAGATTAGTAGCATTTGTGAGAGTCTATAAAAAAAATTGAACATATCTTTGGTTCGATTTTTTATTTTAAATTATCTGCATTTTTTAAATTGTTGCATGCACCAGCTAAAAAATTATCACCTAAATCAATCAAAAGCTGGTTTACGATAAGAGGTTAGATGCTTGATAGTTAAACTGCTAAAAATTTTCTATCTTTTCTGCTGACACTAATCGATTAAATAGTCTCATTTTCTAAACGAGTCATAAATATGAATTTTTCCAAAGAACCTTCGTTATTTCCGGAGCTTGATGATGTTTTTAACAAGTTAGTATTCCCGGATGATTCTCAAGTCTATAAGTTTGATATGAAAGACATGGAAAACGTGAGTACAAATATTTATAGGCATAAATTAACTAATCGACTCGTTCAAATAAACAAAACAAAATTTGACCATATTTTTGACAAATTTCGAGTGAATGTAGACATAAAGAGTAAATTTGCAATGACTGTAATTGAAGATATAAAAGGAACACTAAAAGCATTTGCAAAATGTAATTCTCCTAATATTCTGCATATATACGGAGCTGGTATAATGAAAGAATATTATAAAGAACGTGTCTATGAAGATTATAAGATAGCGTCATATGCACCGGCAAAACGCGAAGCTTTTATTTTAATGGAATCAATGGAAGATATGATTTCGGCTACTAGCTTATGCCCAATATTCAACCTTCTACTGGGACATTTTCCAGAGAATGTCTTAGGTTGGATTGTAGTGCAAACTTTGCAAGCAATCGAAGATTCTCAATCCTATATAAGTGCTGACGGGACTCACAACTATATTCATTCAGACATTGATTCCGAAAAGCTTTATATTAATCACAATGGAACTGTAAAACTCCATGATATTGGTTATTTTACTGAAAATATAGCAAATAGGAATGCACCTGAAAGTATAAGAGTAGCTCGACATATTGGAGGAAGTACTTACTATTTAAATTTCTTAAATTGGCCTCCAGATAAATGGAACTCTATTGACGGAACTATACAATATAATATTAAAGATGATATATGGGCACTCGGGATTACCATGTTTACATGTATTGTATACGGTAGCTTCAGTAACAAATTATACTTTGGTAATTCTTCAAAGCTTGATCTAAATAACTCATTATATGGTGGCTCAGAGTTACTAGAATCTAGATTTGGCTTATTTTATAGCCCAAAAGATATTAATTATAATAATATTCCACGAATAATCGAACAATATAAAGGAATTTATTCGGATGAGTGCTTCGAATTTCTTTTATTATGCTTAACGCTAGACTCGAACAAAAGAGCGGATATCAAAAGACTCAAAGAAACTCAATATTATCAAAGATATGCTAAAGATGTATATGAGAATCAAGAAGTGATTGCTCAATTTTTCCATGAGCATCAGGTAGATTTTTTGTTCAAAAACCAATAATCTTTTTTCATAAGAGATCACCAATGTTTGGCTATAATCATTAAAGATTTGGCAAGTGATGCACCATTCTGGAGGCTCGATTTTCGGGCCATTGTTTTCAAAAAATATTAATTTTGGCAAAAAATTTATGCATTGACGTAGTTTTACATGAGAAATAGGAAACTGGCTTTTCTGTTTGATTTATGCCAAATTTGGGGACAATTTAGAGAGAATCGTACTACCAAAAGTTTTGAAACAGGCTATTTGGCCAGAAATTTTTTAAATCTTACAGGGTGGCCCAAAAGTTCCCGCCATAATCTTGTTATGTATATATTTGTAATATTTGATAACAAATTTTATTTAAAACCTAACAAAAACCAATAATAACAACAAAATTTAACTATTTATTTTCAAAATGGCCACCTTGGGCATGCACTTCTTTAAACGCTTNTGATGGGGCTTTGAACATGCTTCGTTTTCCAAAATGCTCCATAATGAGAAGTCCTCCACACATAAATCGGGCGAATTCATTGTTTCGCTTCGGGCTGATGTCGACTTCGATGCATTCAGGGAAGATGTCTCTGACCAAATCTCGAGTTTCTTCTGCTCGGTGCCATTTTTCGTGTACACGTCTGTTCGAGTATGAGTAAAAAGAGGAAAAAGTCTGAAGCCATGAGTTTTTCGTGCTTAAATTACCTGAAAATCATGTTTTTCGCTCGAAAAAACCTATAGAAGGTCAAAAAAATCATTTTTCAGATTTGGAAAAAATCGCCATTTTTTTCTGCCCAAAAATGCGTTTTTTTGAAAGGGCTTCAGACTTTTTCTCGCTTCGAACAGACGTGGTGTAGAATTCCATCGACTGTTCGGATTCCGCTGGATCCGGCCCTTGATTTTTCTAATTTTAGCTGGTGTACGAGCAGTTCGCGGCCGCCCACTTGGTCTGTCATTGTAGTTTCCTGTTTTCCGATAACGGCGAATTGTGTCCCTCACGGTAGTATATGGAAGTTTCATGTCTTTGGCTATCTGGTAACCACTTTTCCTTGCTCAAAAAGACGAATAATACCTCCTCGAAACTCCTTCATGCTAAAAAAATCGATTATAGATCAAAAATCAAATAAAATCATTACAATATATACATAACAAGATTAGGGCGGGAACTTTTGGGCCACCCTGTATCATTCATTTTTCAGATCTTTAACCAAGTATATAGAGAACAATTCAAGCAGTATCAAAATGGCATATATTACTTAACAAAGAAGGATATTCGATTTAACATGACCGCTCTGGAGGGTAAACTGATTTTTCCGCAAGATAATAAAATATATGACTTTTCCATGAAGGATATGGAAGAAATCAACGAACTAGCAGTAACCCGGAATGTCGTTCACAAATTTAAGCATAAAAAATCTGGTAGTTTTCTAGCAATCAAGAAAATCAAACTCCCTGAAGTCAAAACACAACTTTTCTCCAGTCAAGATAAAATCAAACAAGAAGAAAAGACCCAGAGAAAACTGGATCGTTTTCGAAGTGAAGTCAAAGCATTGTTCATTCTTTCATTTTCTCCATATATTGTTTATTACTATGGAATTACTACATTAGATGGTTATTTATTAATTGGAATGGAGTTAATGGACACAAACTTAATGGAATTCTATTGTTTTGTTCATAAAAGAGACGGAAGATTTCCGGAAACTTTGCTAGGCACTGTCGTTGTCTCGATTATCAATGCACTCACCTACTGTAGTGATAAAAATATTTTACATCGCGATATCAAACCTTTGAATATATTGCTTAACAAAGAAGGATGTATTAAGTTAGCAGATTTTGGAGAATCTCTCTTTTTGGACCCGATGTCTTTGCCAAAAACTGGTTGTGGTACAATAATTTATTGGCCACCAGAAAGACTAACAATGGAAAGTGTCGAAAAAGGATACGACGAATGCTCAGATGTATGGAGTCTAGGAATAACTGTGGCTGAAGTTGAAAAGGGGGAATTCCGTACGAAAATAGAGATGGGTTCACACCATCAGATCTGATCGATTTACAAGAATGTATAAAAAATGTTGATGTTAACAATCTTATAGAACGATGTTTCGATGAACATTATACGGCTGTAGTAAAGGATTTTGTTAAGTTGTGCTTAGCAAAGTATGAAAATAGGCCATCATGTCGTGACTTGACCAGAGAGAAATTTTATTTGGGAGCAAAAATTTTCAAAGAAGATATAGCGAAAATTGTTTTGGATACAGTAACTCATGCAGAGTGAATGCTTGCTTAGTTTAATAGATCCTCAACGTTTATAGATTTTAGTGTATTTTTTGCATTAATAAAAAATTTCACAAAATTTACTCAAAAAATATGGGTAAATGTTTTTTTTTGAGTTTGATTTGAACATGATAGGTACAGAATTTAGTTCAAGGGTCACGGACCCAATAAGTATTGTTGTCAGTACATTGAAGGATAACAGAGTTGTTAATCCAGATATGCGAGAAGCGATCAAGAAGTAAGGGATTAGGAATCGGGGTAACATTGGAAGCCATATTAAAATCCCAAAAAATCAAAATTCCAAAAAATCAAAATCTCAAAAATCCAGATTCTGAATTCGGATTCTAGATTCCGGATTCAGATTCTGAATTCGAAATCCAGATTCAGAACTTCCCAAATACTCGTTACATCTCTATTACAGGCCAACAAGGTTGTAATAATCACATCGTTATGACCATGACTCCTGGGTTTCGGGGCGCGATCCCTCGTCAATGCGCAGACCATCGGAGCCCACCACAACACATATACAGATCAATCAAACGATGAAAGATATTACATTTCTTTTTAACAAGGTAAAACGTTTGCGAACTTAAAAGGGCTTATGATGAAACAAGATGCATGATTACGAAAAAAGTGCTTAATCTTTCAAAAATTTTGCTATTTTAAGGTCAGGGTTTTGAGCGTATTAAAAATTTAATTGAATAGGCTAAATTTTTTTTGTTAAATATCACAGATTCATTATCCATCTTTTCTAGCGCCTACATAGAAAACAGTCGGATTCTTGAAATAGCAAACAAGATCTATTCAATAACTTAAATTAAATTGAGTCCATTGATGCCCTTTCTGACGACATCTCAAACATCACACAAGCATATAGAATGAAGCAAAAAATAAAATATCTCTAAACATGTCTCCTTATGACATTGTGGCTGGCTATTTGCCTGTATGTTATGCTTATATAGTGTTAGGGGCTTTGGCGATGATTTCGAATGCCTTTGTATTGTTGGTGTACTTGAGTAAAAGGAAATTTTGTTCAAAATATATGCTGTTGATTGGTCTAGCAGTAGCTGATTTGACTAATGGCTTAGCGTTTATGTTAACAGGTACAAGCTTTGGTCAATGATCGCTAAAAGGATTGAATCGATTTCGATGTGATATTATCGAAACAGCTAAACACTCCCTGTGGCCCCGTAGTCCACCCATACGACACCATAGGCCACTCGTACGACCCCCATGACCTCGTAGGCCACACACCATGTCCAAAAATTTTCACCGACAAATCAAAAAACAAATTGTACAGAATTATAGAAGAGACTTTCCTGAGCAACTTTAATTAAGGCGATTTAAAAACTTATCGCTCATTTTTGAGTTATTAGCCTGACAAGATAGCACTAAATCTTCAAAAAAACATAAGGGGGGACCCTTATGGTCGAAAATTTGACAGAAAAATTTTTTTCTA
>OZJO01010487.1:0-15227 GCA_900406225.1 Acrobeloides nanus
AAAACTGAAACGATCCTATTAGGTTTCCTGGGAGTCAAATCGAGCAAGCCGAATCCCCGAGACGAAAACACATAAACAACAAAATGCAGGAGAAAACTCATCCATTCCGCTTGCTAGAGCCATCCTAGGGTGCCTGGCAAATAAGTGTAGAAAAGACAACCGGGATGATTTTGTATTTTTTATTATTTTGGCGCTTGCATGGACGTCAACCGAGGAGTGTTGAGTGTCCCATTTTCCCAAACAACAACGAAAATGCTTGCTTAGTTCTTCGGTTTGAGTCGAAAATGTGCTCGTTTATTTTTTTGCTGGATGTTGAAATAGACCCATGCAGGGTTGGGTCGGACGTTGGTTGCATACACAATCTTTTTGGATAAAATCGTGTCGCATGAACAGAAGAGTAGTAGAAATGTGCAACTTTGTTTCGAACACGTGGAAAATTTAGCGGAACGCCACCTAGTCAAATAGAATGACATGAGAGAAAAATTATTATGAAATAACAAATTTTAAGCAATGTAAATTGTTTATGAGACGTTTACTAAAAGATGAGTCAAGTTAAAAAACGAAATTGATCATTTTGAATTAGAATTTTTCAACAAAAATTCAATTTTTTGGGGTAAAAATTCGATTTTTTTTATCAAAAATTTGATTTTTGAACAAAATTCGATTTTCACAAAATTCAATATTTGAGCAAAAATTCGATTTTTTACAAAAATTCAATTTTCAAAGAAAAATTCTATTTTTTACAAAAATTCGATTTGAGTAAAAATTCGATTTTTCACAAAATTCAATATTTGAGCAAAAATCGAATTTTTACTTTACTCAAAAATAAAATTTTTGTGAAAAATTGAATTTTTATGGCCTAAGCCCAAGCCTAAGCCCAAGCCTAAGCCCAAACCTAAGCCTAAGCCCAAGCCTAAGCCCAAGCCTAAGCCCAAGCCTAGTTAATAATTTTTGAAAAAAAATATAATTTTTGTACAAAATCAGAATTTTAAACAAAAATAGATTTTTTACTTTAAAAAATTCATTTTTGAGCAAAAATAGGATTTTTCAATAAAAAGATTTTGCTAAAAAAAATTCAATTTTTAGAGTTTTTTTAACTGAAAAATCGAATTTTGATCAAAAAATTGATTTTTTTAAATGAAAATCGAATAATTCTGATTTTGATTTTAAAAATCGAATTTTTTTAAAAATTTTTCAAAAAAATAAAAATCATCATCACCAAATCTTTTCAACTTTATCAACAAACCAAATAACTCCAAATCGTTTTTTATAAGTTCGATTTTTCAATTTTGCTCAACCAAACACGATTTTTGACACTATACGAAAATTTCGAGAACAAGAAAAAACCTTCCTATTTTAAGCAAAAATATAGCCGGACACGTAGTCACATTCTCCTCCATTTTTCAGATGCACAGGATCTACCGAGTATTTGCTGCGGGCAACGTGCTGAGTCGAGTTGTTTAGTGTGCAACAAACAATCTGCCTTTCTGGAAAGCCAGCTGAGTGTGCCATTTTCGGCCTTTCTCACTCGTGTGTGTAAGTAGGAAACGAAAGATGAACGTGGAGTCCATGTCCATGGCCATTCGAATTCATGCATGCTGCTTTCGAATCAAGAATTTATGCGCTGCTGGCGATTCCCGCGTTCCCCGCCAAGGCATTTTTCTTTTTTGGCAACGAAGCCACACGTATAACAGCCTCAAAAGCAAACAAAATGCCGGCCATTTCTCGCATGCTGTGACGAGGAGAATGGCATTTATTGCGTGGCTGGACATTGAGGAAAGAGATGCCTTGCATTTCCTCAAAAGACAGGCTCGCTCCATGAAAAGCAAGGCATCAACAACATTATTGCCAGGGATGAGGATAATTAGGAAGCTGTGTTATGTGAAATGGAAGATGAAGTAAAAAAAAGAAGAAGCTCCTAAGTCGGATGTGTTCGTGAAGCAATGCTGAGGAGGAAAAATGATGGGTGACGCTTGGAAACGTGTGAAGCTGTTTGAGTGGGAAAAATTCGAGAAAGTTTTAGCTATATGCTTTCTGACACGAAAGTTATGAAAAGTAAGCAAGAATAGTTGAAGAAAATGATGTAATTGAAAGGGCTTAGGCCTAGGCTTAAGCTAAAATTTAGGCTTAGGCTTAAGCCTAGACTTAGGCTAAGGATTAGGTTTAGTCCTAGACCTAGACTTAAGTTTAGGCCTAGGCTTAAGCTTAGCCTTATACTTAGTCTTAAACTAAAGCTTAAGCCTAAGCCCAAGCCTAAGCACAAGCGTAAACCCAAGACTAAGCCCAAGCCTAAGCCCAGGCCTAAGACTAAGCCTAAGCCTAAGCCCAAGCCCAAGCCTAAGCCCAAGCCTAAGCCCAAGCCTAAGCCTAAGCCCAAGCCTAAGCCCAAGCCTAAGCCCAAGCCTAATATCATCTATTTAACTTAGTTTATAAAAATTTTTAATTCTCACGGCTTCAATTGAATTTTCACGAATTCAAAAATCTCATCACTCCACTAATAAAAATAAGAAAATGCCCATCCACTCATACCGCGACGTCTCGAAAATTTTATCAATACATATACAGACTATATAGTATACATCTCTCATACTGGTAATTTCACGAAAATTGCACAGAAAAATACCCCAGATCATAGGATTTTATTCGTCGTTGAACACGAGACACAATAACACCAAACATTTATATTAGCTCTAGCCTCTGGACGGAACGTGTGACTCTTTTTCAACGTGGCGGAAACGAACGGAAGAAGAAGGAGAAGGGGAAAAAGTCCGTCTCTCTTTCTCGAATTGGACGAATGCTTTTGGAGAAAGGAAGAAGAAAGGCCGTTGTGTTGGTTTGTGGTGTTTTGTTGGTTGGTTGGGGCTCTTGATATGTACACAACATGCATCGTTGTCGGGAGTCCAAGTCAGCCGAATATGTGTGTGTGTGCTTTATTTTTCTTTTTCTGCAACTTCTGTGAGCTGTACCAGGAGCGGCTAGGCTATAAGGATATAGCCAGCCGGCTGGCGGGAACAAACAAGGTCCAGCTCGCATGTGGCTGGAAAATGGGGAAAATTTTTTGGATTTTCGAAAGAAATTTTATGCATTTTTCAAAATTTGAACTTTTTTTTGAATTTTTGCATTTTTGAAAAAAGCGCAACGTTTTCAATTTCTTGTTGAATTTTTTAAAAATTTTTGATTTTTGGACATGCTAAAAAGCTTAGGCTTAAGCTTAGGTTTAGGCCTAGGTCTAGGCTTAAGCTTAGACTTAGGATTAGGCTTAAGCTTAGGCCTAGGTATATGCTTAGGCCTAGGCTTAGGCTTAAGTTTAGGCTTAGACTTAAGCTTATGCCTAGGCTTAGGCTTAGGCTTAAGCTTAGGTTTATCTTCAGAAATGTTTAAGCTAAGATTTATGAAATATGATCCTTCATTTCTTTTTTATAATTTCATTTTTTGTTTTTTGTTAATTTTTGAATTTTTTCAGATAAATTTTCCATTTTCCCGCCACATGCCCCAAAAAGGCCCATCTAACGGGTGTCTTTTGCTCTGCAGAAAATTTCTGTTGTGTGACTGTGTGAGCCAATGATGACTCGGCTAGCCGTAGCCATATGAAGAGAGACGACTTTTTCCTTCACTTCTTCCTTAGCCAACCCAATAGCACATTTGACTGCCCGCCAGTCAGTGTTATGTCTATGAAAAGTGCGGAAGAATTAGAAGAGCCGCAGTCGCAGCCAACAAACATCCTTTCTGACGACCGATGGACTTTGAAGAAACAAAAAAGATTGGCGGAAAAGACAACTTTATTTCTTCTTCGTCTTTCTCATTGCTCGGTCCCATATGTATGACTCCTTGTTGGAATGAAATGAACGAGTGCATAAGATGAGAAGTGTGCAGCTTCTCGGTCTTTTGATGAAGATGATTGGCGTTCGGTTCATTCTATTTCGTTCCGTCGTTTCAAAATGAGTAGAATAAATGAAAAATGCTATGAGAAAAGATAAAGGATGCTGAAAGAGAAGCAAAAAATACCTTTAATTTAGAAGCTCAGAAATCAAAAATAATGAAAGGGTTTAAGGACCAATTCGCTCAGAAAAAACGATGAAAAATTATATATTCTGAAAGTTCATGAAAAATGAAGCATTTTTTGTTTTACGGTAACCTCTGAATCATTATCGTTGCCGAGATAATCGCGTTCGAAGTTGGTTATTTTTGAACTCTGTGTATTACAACGAAAACATGAACGCAGTAAAAATTCGCCCCTGAATCAATAAAAGTTGTGTATTGACGCAAAAATTTAAAGATTTTTTTCGTTTTTCATCGACTTACAAAAACTGCCAAAAAATTTTGAATTTTCGCATCAAAACACAACTTTTGTTGATTCAGGAACGAATTTTCGGCATAGACAAGAACGGGGTGGAACGATCGTTCAAACAACACATGAACGGGATGACCAAGAACGGGACGACAATTATGCTTGTAATTCCCTTCATTGTACCGTTCTTGTTGTCCCCGTTATCGTGAAGGAGATTATGAAATGCCAGATCTACCAGATTCTAGCCAATCGGACCAAATCTCTACAAGAAAGCTTCAACGATGGCATAGCATACATGGGCAAGGGGGTAGACTGGTAAACCGAAAAGCAGCACGTTTGAAAATCCTAGAAGCGACACATTTTATGGCCTTTTTTTGGCCGTCAAAAATTCTAAGATTTGTACAAAATTGAAAAATTCACTTGATTTCAACATTTCAACGCTTCTCTGAATCAGGGAAGCGTTTTTTCGCTTCGAAAATGTCAAATTCGGATTTCCCGCATGTTTTTACCCCTAGAGGGGTTATTTTCAGAAAAATTTTTGGGAAAAATGATATGTTTACGAAAAAATCGCATAGATTTTTATCGAAAACCAAGCAAATTTGTTTAAATTGTAATAAGGGTTGGTTTATTGAAATGAAATTCACATTTGAAAATTTTCAAAAAATGCAAATTTTGCCAAAACAAGGAAACTTTTCAAAGAAGCAAAAACTTGAAAAATTAATTGAAAATATTTTGTTCGAAAAAGTAAAAATTTTTTCCTTGTCATATTTTTCTTCAACTTAATAGTTTATTCGGAACTAGTATCGATTAGATATCCCACTGAACGTAAAATTTTCATCATCTGGAATTGAACGTAATTTTATGTGGGGAATCCGAATTTCACATGTCTAAAAATCTTTCCCTCGAATCAATAAAAGGCTATTTATACACATTTTTGACAAGAATTACATGCCATACGTCATATAAATAGCCTTTTCTTGATTCAGGGAAAAATTGTCAGGTCTCGAAAATGTGAAATTTGGATTTCACGCATAAAATTATCCCTAGAAGGATCAATCCCAGGTGATGAAAAATTTTTCCGAAAAATTTTATATTCAGTGGCTAATCGATACTAGTTAATTTTATTTTTGGCTCAACTCCAGGAAATACCATCCAGACAAAAACGTTGCCAGACTTTTGTTTGATTGATAGCGATAGTGATTGAAATTATGCACCACTTTTAATATATTCCTCAGTGAACAGCGCTCGCTTTTTGTCTAGACTGTTGTATGTTCTTTGATCAAGGTTCATGATCAATTGTGCTCCTTGAGACACGTGTGTTGAACCTCACACCCAATTGTTGCGTTTAATAAAAAAAATTCTTGTAGTGATCAATGAACGATTTTTACGACGGAATTTTTTGAACTGCTTAAAAATGAGGGGTTAAGTAAAATGATTTTTAAAAACACTTCTAAAAGTATTAGGTTGTAAAGGTTGTTTTTCGGAAATGCCGGGTTGCGGATTTTTGAAAATTCAAATTGAATCGATTTTCGTTTCAATATTCAAACTATAATGCAGTTCAGGCAAATTTTGTAAAAGTTTTCATTAAATTTGATCATCAACTTCAAAACCTATAAGCGGGATTTATACTTCTGTCGCGACGCGACAGTGCATTTTTGTGTCGCACGACGCGTCGCGAGTTGGCGTTTATAGTCTGTCGCGCGACAGTGCATTTTGTGTAGCGCGACGTGTCACTAGTACTTGGTTTGAAAAGATGTTTATCCATCAACAAGCCTTGGTGGTGCAGTGACAAGGCAGCGGCTTTTTAGTCACATGGTCGCGAGTTCGAATCTCGCATAATGCTAATTTTTTGCCACTCGACCTTGTGTCGTGTCGTGCGACGTTGCAGGCTGTCGCGCGACGCGTAATACGACTCAACTATAAACAACATGAGATAACTTGTTCGTCCTATAAACGTAATTGCTCTGCGTGTCGCGCGACGCGACTGAAGTATAAATCCCGCCATAGGCTTCGCGCTGTAATTGCCAAATCCGGTGAACTTGGTCTTAAAAAATTCGTCATTAACCATATTTTGATGAAATAGAACGATTTTCACGATGAACTGAAAAGCCCCTATGGCCGCAAAAGAATGCAGAAAATGTTGTGAATTTTGTCGCCTTTTCGAGCGAGGCCGAAGGCGCTCGGTTTCCCGGTTCTCCTGTAATATTTAGATACTTTTATTCGTCAAGAATTTTTCGTCTCGAAAAGGCAGAACCAATGATTAGGAAGAGCTACATTTTACAGGGGGCAAAAGTCCCCGCCTATAGCTTCGTCCAGAGATCGAAAAAGGGACCTAGGCCCCGAGGCTTTTGGGGGACGGCCCCAGCCCGAGGCTAGCGAGGGGCCCGGTGGGGCTTTGGAACTGTCAGAAACACTGAGTTGGAAGAAATATTAATAAAACGGACAAAAGCGAAAAAGCTCATAGAAATTTTACAATGGACAAAAATTTCAAATTTTGTTTAATTCATCAAAAATCATAAATATTCCAACAGCAAAAAACATTTTCCAGAGTTTTTTTTAGTCTTCACAGTTTTTCTGATCTGGAGAGTAACGCATAAACAGACAAGATCCAAATACTGATTGATGCCAATCGAGATTGATACCAACCATTTGAGCATGTATTGCTAGACGTTGGTGGATTAATTCCTAAAAAAAAGTTATAAAACTTTTCTAAACTTTTCTCTAAAAAACTTTTACCGGCAATTTGCCATTCAACACAACAAAATTCATTCGACAAATACAAAAGACTATAATTGTCGTCTAAAATAGTCATTAGAGATTTGAAATTGATAGAAAATTTACATATGATCTTGCTAATACAGTTATCATTATAGGTAAAATAATTGGTTTCGTTTATATAGCTATTTTGGTTGTATAAAACAATTTCATGAAAGAATTGAATTGAGGCATTATATATAGTTAAATAATGTTCGTAATGGTGTATATAATTGGTTATATTTGGAGGAATCGAACTGGTTTTATTTTGAATTCCTTCTCCATTGCTTTAATTTTTTAAATTGTAAATATGATCCTCACATGTTTTTGTGATTTACTTAAAAATGACGAGACCGATACAATTACACAATAACATATAGGAAGTCACGTAGGGGGGGGGGCAACAAGGACAATTTTTCTTTAAAAATCATTTTTAAATGCCAACATTTTGCTGGTTTTTAAAATTTGTTTCTTATCTATACACAGGACGTATGCAGGATTTTCTGAAAGGGAGGGGGCAATCGATCAACGAATTGAGGCAGATGCAAGTTGTTAACATAAAATCTCTGCCAGTTGGTGACATAGATTTATGTCACTAACTGGCAATTGGGGAAATTGCAAGTTGTGACATTGCCAGTTGGTGACATAAAATCTCTACCAAAGCTTAGGCCTAGATTTAGGCCTGTGTTTAGGCCTGTATCTAGGCTTAGGCTTAGACCTAGTCTTAGGCCTAAGCCTAAGACTAGGACTAAGCCTCGGTAGAGATTTTATTTCACCAACTGGCATTTCCTCAATCGCCAGTTGGTGATATAAATCTATGTCACCAACTGTCAGAGATTCTATGTCACCAACTGGCATCTGCCCAAAAATTAAAATTTTCCATTACAAACATAAGTGTCCCCCTTATGTTCTTAAAGGGAGTCCAAATCATGGCCTAATCTCTGAAAAATTTTTGTAAAAAGTATTTTCTAGGGTAATTTTATCGAGAAATCGAATGTTTCTTCTGATCCACTATCTTCGTCGAGTTCCTGCTCCATCTCTTTTTCGTTTTCCGTCATATTTTCTTCAGCTTCTATCATTTTTAATCAGCCTTTGAAAAGGGAATATATATAATATGATAGAAGCTGAAGAAAATATGATAGAAAACGAAAAATAGATGGAGCAGGAACTCGATAAAGATAATGGATCAGAAGAAACATTCGATTCCTCGCATAAAATTACCCCTAGAAAGTCCCTTTATACAAAAATTCGAGAAAATAAATTTTTGAAAGATTATTGATATAAAAAAAACGAAATTTTCGCTGAAAAAAATTTTCAAAAAAAATTTTTTTTCGGAGAACGCATTTTAAAAAAAGTTATGATAAAAACACTAAAATGTCCGAAAGCCGATTTTCGCCAAACATGACCCCTCGATTTCTTCACAAATATAACGGCACGGGATCTAACTTTTATGTTTTTTTAATCACTTACTAGGTAATTAAAAACAATTTTGGCTTCAAGTTTGTAGCAACACTTTTTGTCCTACTGCTACCCCCTCAGGAGATATCTGCGATATTTCGAAATAGCCGGTTTTGCATATAAAAGGTGCTTACAAATTGATAGTTATAACGCCGGAAGAAACATAACCATCATTAATTAGATTATTAGTACTAACAGAAACTGAAACATAACTATCATTATATTCATAAGCTACAACCAAAACGGTAGTGTCATTATACAAGCTTCGACTAATATATTTATTGCAATGATCTATAGGAAATTTTTTAAATTGATATATTTTGCATACCTTTAAATGTTGGCGGATCCGGTATAGAATTGAACAATAGGCATGTAAAATTTCCATAATCAGTAGAGAGAAGATTTGTTTCAGGCGCCAACATCGACCCATAGCTATCATATCCATTAATAGAATAATTTTGATTTATGTAATATGTTCCTTTATATTCGTTCAAATAAACTGAATATATAAAATAATAAAAAAGTGGTGATCCAAAAAACAATAGCTTTAATTGATCAAAAGAATCGCAATTATGATCAAAAGTAAAATTAGTTGTAGTATTAAATAAAGCTTGCTTAGAATAAAATGGGTAATAAGAATTGCCGATAGGACCATCGCAAAAACTAGAATAATATACAATTACTCCCGTTGGTATAAGAGAACTGTTAAAATAGGTCGTTACACCTTGCAAATAAGATGTTGTTAAAATTGATGGTGAGAAGATGCCTTGTTTATTATTGTTATCGAGCTGTAATAAAATTGAATAATTTAATCGTAAAAATCGATATGAATTGCTCCCAGGATCATCTTCCCAGCAAGGCTTCAAGTTTTTACAAATGCACAAGGATTGAGCATTATCATAGACACAATTTGGCGTTGAACACGAACTGTTGTTAGCATTCCAAGCCCATGTAAGGTTGCACAAATATTGTTGTACACTCAACTTCGTGTATTGATGCCAAGATAATGTTAGATTAATTAATAAAAAACAACATATAAAAATTGGTAATAATCTCATTGTTCAGGAATTGTATAAAAGATGGACAGATGTTTACAAAAGAAAACGTCTTGTTTTATAGATTCAACTATAAATTTCATTAGTACCATCGACGCTAATTAATTTTATAGATAAGACACACCTAAGTGGTTGAATGAGCCATCGGTACCAATCAATCAATTTATTTAACTCAAAGACCTAACACCGTTTTAAGGACTAATAGGATAATATAATACAGGACAAGTCATAACACACTTGAATAGGGGGGTCGTAATTACGATCTCCCTTGCGCCGCTAGGGCCCCGAAAAATGAGGGGAAGGCGCGACGGGGGGAGGATGAGGATGGCTGCTAGGAGGGGGGGGGGCGCCGAAAAGCAAAAATTTTCTTTAGACCCCCGCGCCGCGCGAGGAGGTTTACGATCCCCCCTATTCATCTATGAGTCATAAATATACAATATACGATAATGTAGAGAGGTATAGTTTATATATTGAGTTCCACTTTTTACTATTCGTTTCTGAGCGAGGGCGTTGTAGACAATGGATGTTTTCACAGCGTTTTTAAAACGCACTGGGTCTAGGATTCCGACTTCTTCTGGCAGCTGGTTCCAAATTTGTCTTGAGATGTTGAAGGAACTGCTTCGGACTGCTTCAAGCGAGGTGATAGTCATACGAGTTCCCATTCATGGCTGTTTCTTCCAGGTCTTCTTTTTTTCGTCAGTCTTCTTTGCTGCATAGGACAATAGCATGAACGGGAAGGTTTCGGTGGTCTCTGATGAAGTGGTTCATGACTATTGCACGTTTCTCCATGGCTATCTGGCATATCGACTACCATTCGAGTCTCTTCAATAGTTCTGGATATGATGCAGTGAGATCGTTGGTGCATAGCTTGGCGGCAAACTTCTTGACTCGTTCGATGGAATTTTGGAGGATAGTTTGAGATGGGTACCAGGCCTCGATGGCGTATAATAAGGTATCAGATAAAATTCAACTCGATCTTTTAAAAATTTTTTGTCTGCTTATCGTTTTTATGTTAAAATTAGAATGGATTTATTTTATTTGAGCTCTTTGTTTTAAAAATCTATACTTCTAGATTTTCCAAGTTTTTCTATGCATAAGTATTTTTTCTACTAAAATTGACTTTTTTGTACTAAAAAATCGTTTTTTGTAATAACTTGCTTTTTTGTACTAAGGCAGGATTTATACTTCCGCCGCGTCGCGGAGCAATTATGCTAAGACCAACTCAAATCTCGCAGCAAGCCGCCACTTCAAGGTGGGTAGAAGATTTATTATGGATTGGATGAAAAAAGAGAATGAAATGGTCTCATTTATGTAAGAAATTCACAGATTCAAGGAAAATGGAGCTGTTCCAACACGACGAATTCTTCTGCAACAACCTCGTTGGAAGAAACAAGCCTAAAATACGGTCGATCTTTTCGAAGAGATTGATTTTCAGCAAGACGAAGAAAGTGGTTATTGAGCAATGTTTATAGTGCGAATAATTTTTCCAGTGTCGTTTATAGTTGCTGCCGCGCGACAGTCTACGACGTCGCAAGTGCTGACCACGCGACGCGACACAAGGCCGAGTGGCAAAAAATTTGGCTCCAAGTGGAATTCGAACCCGAGACCTTGAGCGTCCTCCTATCTCCCCCGAGCTCCCCTTGTAGCCACAAAACAAATGCGTTGTCACTGCACCATCGAGGCATGTTATTAGAGAGACATTTTAAAAAACCAAATGATAGTGTTTTTTTATGCACTCAAATGATTGTTTCTAACATTTTAAAACAAAAATATTTAAATTATAGTTTTATATTATTCTCGTCCCATTTTGGACGAGAATTCTGGAGAAAAATTTTTATGCAAAAATACTTAAAAATGGTATAGAAAATATATCCGTTTGAATTTTTCAAAATACTGTTAACTTTGAGATGGGTCATATATAACCTAGTCGAAATTTTGAGCTATCAAAATTTCGACTTTATAATACAATTTATGACATACAGGTCAATCTTTGTGGTGGGTCATATATGACCCAGTCGTCCAAAACGGGTTAAATATTTTTGTTTTAAAATGTTAGAAACAATCATTTGAGTGCATAATTTAAAAAAAACACTATCATTTGGTTTTTTAAAATGTCGCTCTATTAACATCCCTCGATGGTGCAGTGACAACGCATGTGTTTTGTGGCTACAAGGGGTCAGGTTCGAATCCCACTTGTAGCCAATTTTTTTTGCACAAAGTAAAAATCGAAAAATTTTACAACTTTATGACCCCATATCTCGAAAAATTTATACCCATTCAATCAAGCGACTATTATATTCGTTTTTTCCACATTTTTTCCTAACTTTTAAGCTAGGTCTCAAAAAAATCTGAGTTTCTCAGACCTTGAAGGTCCCTTGTGAGTTAAGAAAAAAACTGTCTGTTTTATACAAATGTATGAAACACTTGAGATAATTTTCAGGATATACCAAAAGGCCGCGTTTTTATAAATAAAAAAATTATATTTTACATTTGAAAAATTTATGAGACATTTTATAAAAGCGTAAAAATTAAAACAAAATTGTTACAAAAACGCGACCGTTTCGTGATGTTCCTGCCCCTCATACTAAATTTTCTGAGGAATAGTGCGAAAAATTTTTGGTTTTTCGGAAAATTGACTTTATCACTTTTAGTGTTTTTTTGTTCACGAAAAAAATCAATAAAACTTTTTAAGCACAATCAAAACTGTTGATTACAAAAGCACACGCTTCTCTTCTAGACGGAGAATGTTGCCATCCAAAAGCCTAATTTTTTCTTTAATTACAAATGTCGGAGCAAGTTCCCTTGGTTCCCGCCACTTAACGTTGACTAAACTCGGCAAAAAAAATTTTTTATTTTCTTTCGGGGATTACCCATTTAGGGGTAATTTTAAAAGAAAAATCATTTTTCGACCCAACAATCATCCATGGGGTCCCCCTTATGTTTTTTGGGCCTCTTTGACTAAAATTGCCTATGTTGGCCGATACAAAATTTTTTAATGTTTTGTTTAAAAGTTGTATCGGTTGTTCTTCTTGTAAATCCGCTTTCAACCTTACAGCAAAATTAGAATCGATTTTTTAGATAAATTTTTGTGAAAAATGGCACATCTCAAAACCGCCTAAAAATGGATAAAATGAGTGTAACTCCATGGGGTTAGATCGGATCAAAATATGATACACTACAAATTTGTACTCCTATACCATAATAAACAAATAAAAAAGACAGCATTTGAAAAGCTTTTAACTTGGCTGAGATAGAGTGGAGGTGCATTTCTAGCTATACGCTCGAGGTGACCATCTTTCGAGGTCGTATCTCGACGAAGAAAAAGTATCGGAATTTTAGGATTAGAGGTTTTTAATAGTGGGATCGCATATTCAAACATAGGCAACAATTGAAAAGATTCTTAGGCTATGACATTGTACTATACATTTATAAGCACTCTCTGTGTTATTTAATCATATAAATAAGACTAATTAAGTCGAATTTGAGCTGGTGAGTAACCAGTGGTGACGCTGAATCAAACTACATCTTAGGCTTATCTATAAGATTAAATAATACCGATAATGCTTATTAAATGTATAGTACATTCATAGTCTAACAAGGGAAGGGTTACAGTCGATGGTGCGATTTTCTGAAAAGACCTATATATTCATGTAGATCATACCCATGTTTGTTGACTAATTTTTGATTTTAGCTGAACCTGGTCACTTCTGGCCGAGCTACAGGCCTCTAAAGATAGGGATGCTACATTGCCACGTTTTTGGATTTTTTGCCCCGTTGTTCTTCGATTTTTGAGCAAAATTTTCGATTTTCAACCAAAATTCGAAAATTTTGATCATCCCGGGTTTCACAGCTTTAGCTACGCCACTGCTTCCCAACGTGGTGATATCAAAGAAGACGATCTCAAAATGAATAAGATTGATACCAACCTTGCTTCGATTGGCACAGCTCGTTTCAAAATAATTAGAACTATCACGGAAATTTTACTCGAGCTCAGGTTCTGATCAGAGTAATCTGACCTTATACTCGCATCAAACTGAACTATTTGGCTCAAAAATTCAAAAACCCAAAGGATGAATGGTCCGTTTGTTGGCCGAAATCATACTCGATGAAAGCGTACCCTTGAAAATTGACCATTGAACGAGACCTTGGTGCGCGTGGACGCAAAAGGCGCCGACTCTTGTGGCTTGGATGCACAACGACATAGGCGATGGATAAAGTTATCCAAGAACGAGAAGCTTACTCTGAACTTGGGTGATAAATGTATTTGAATGTTGTACGATGTTATGGTTATCATAGATATAGATGTGTATTTTTTTATTGGGAAATAGAAAACTGCCAATGAAAAAAGCGGACAACTGCCAACGGTCGATTTTCTCCACTATCCTGTGGTAAAAATAAAATTTATTATTTATTACAACGAAAACCCTGATTCAATAAAAGTTGTTTATTGACACGATTTATAAATTATTATTCAAATAATCAAAACTTCAAACGCGATTATCTCGACAACGATAACGATTCAGAATTTACTGTAAAAACAAAAAATGCTCCATTTTTCATGAACTTTCCGAATATATACAAATTATGGCAATTTGGGCTATATATTATAAAAGGGAAAGTCAATTTCACCAACTTCCGAGTTGATTCTCTCGGCTTCGCCACATCCATTTTCTATGAATAATGGCTTATTTTAAAGCTCGTAATATGTAGTTTTAGAAACCGCTTTGAGAGAACAGAGAATATATAGCCCAAATTGCCATCTTATAAATGGACTGAGATAGGAGACGAACAAGCAAAAAAAGGGGGTAAAATTTTTCGAGAAATTTTCAGTTTTCATGTCTAAACTTTTTTTCTTGTTGAAAACGGACACTTGTGGTGAAAAAAAAAGTTGTAGTACACATCGCCAGCTATTCAATGACACCAAGATCATGATGCTAGCCTTGAGGAAACGCGAGATAGAGGCTTCGAAAGTTTTAGAAACTGACGTGAATACGGAAATCATGGTCGGTAGCAGCAGGATATCGACATCCGAAAATGAAATGAAAATTTTGGCATAAATGGGTTCAGAATAACTGAAAACTATAGTTTATAACATTTTCAGGTTGATCGGGAGACCTTTTGCAGATTGTGTCCTCGAAGGGTCGATTCTGACAGAAATTGGCTTTTAAAATATTAGATTGTTCGGAAAGTATTGCACCAAGCTTAATTCTACTAAATCTCGATCCAGTAATCTGTTTTCGACACATTTTTTTTCATTATTAGGCAAGAGTGTATGCTGAATATGATCCAGCCATTCTTTTTGAGCGTACTTCGATTTCTCGCATAAAATTACCCCTAGAGGGTCATTTGTCAAAAAAAATTAAAAAATTTTCTACACGGCCCTACCTTGGACCCCCTCTTTAACTTTATTATTTGATGAAGGCACTGAAGAATAAGAGTGAAACCTTTCAATACGAATAAAAATAATTTTAATTTTTGGTTTATTTTAACTAGGAAAAATAAAATGAGTTACAGGGTGCGAGAAGAAACTGCAACACTTGATTTTTTTGCTTTTTAATAACATTTTTTCAACAAATTTATTTAGAATACAACAAATAACAATTACAACAAGATTTATTCAAAATGTCCGCCTTTTGCATCCATGCAGGCCTTCAGTCGCTTCGGAAAGTTGT
>OZJO01010492.1:0-13393 GCA_900406225.1 Acrobeloides nanus
TTTGAAAGTTTTAGTATAAAGAAAAATTCAAAGACATTTTTAACATATAAAATCCAGCTCAGGCAAAAAAATTCCTTTTTAAATACGTGGAGCAGAAGCTGTAGAACATGTTTAAAAAAAATTTTGTTCAGTTTCGCTTAATCTTTGATGAGATAATTGAGTTTTTCTAAGAGCTACTTTTTGACATTTTTAATGGTTTTCGTTTCAATAACACTTGTCGCAACTTTTTGCACAGTTTGGTCAGCCGTAAAACATGTATTTGAATTTCAACGTTAAACCGTTTTTTCTCATTTTAGATGCCGTGTATTGTGAAACTACAACTTTGCCGAAGACTGCATTCGCAAATTTGTTGACCCTGAGAAAATAGAAGCATCTATAATCTAGGTACAATTAGTGCTCGACTTGAAATCGACAAAACAAATTAGTGGATCCCTCAGAAAATCAAGTCGCAGTTAATTTTTTACCGTTTAAAAACAGCTAACATCAAACAAGCTTCACTTTTTACATGGAAGAAAAGCTGTTAATCTAAAAACCTTGATAAGCTTCTTAGGAGAAGCCGTGAATCAAATTACGTGGAGTGGTTTTTCGGGCAAAGGCTAGGCCGTTCATTCATCAAATCTATAGGCAAGTCCATATCTCGGAAATCTTTTGAATGAGATTCAGCACAATTGCGAGAAGAATGGAAAGAAAAATAAGACCTCATATTCATAGTCACACACTTTAGTGGAGGAATTATAGAATGATTATAACAAAAGGTAAGGAAAGTATAATAAAAATGAATTTTATAAAAGGATAAGGAGAATGAAAAATTGTTACAAAATGTTGTTTTATCCTTTTTAACGCCTCCATGAGTTTCGAGGTAAGATGAGTCAAAAATGATTATTTTTTCGAACTCAAAGAAATAAAAACGTGTTTAAAAAGTTGATGATTACGTCAGGTTGTGTCAAGAGATCAGGGAGAAAAATCTTTCGGCCAGCACAGCACATGGCAAATAGACCTTAACAACTTTTCTCCTTACCACACGTTTTGTATAGTCCAAATGTTCCTTGAACTAGTCTTGATTCAGGTAACGATCAACAAAAGGGATGTAAAAATATAACGCATTGAATAGAAAAGACATAAAACATACATAAGTGAACTATAAAAAAATCAAGAGGTGAACACACAACTTTTATATTTAGAAAAATGAAGCGGTAAACAAAGATCAGGAAAGAGGAAAATTCACATAATGTGATTTTAAAAAGTTCAGTAAGAGGCAAACTAAATAAACTAATCGACAAAAATTGAAGTGTACTTAATTGAAAATAGAAATAGCAAATTGATGTCTAAAATTCAAATGAAGAAAATCTTTTTGCATGTACTTGACACATGTCAAAGACATAAACTTATGTTGCATGGTAAAAATGTGAAAATTGTAGAGTAATTTTCGCAAAATCCAAATATCGAAACGGTCATGAATAAATGCAAATGAAACTACGTAAACGATTGCCGAAATGTTCCCAAAAAGGACCATTTTCATGAAAAATAAACAAATGATTTTTTTGTTACGAGAATGAAGAGAGAAGAAAACAAGTTGGTTATTATTAGAAAAATGAGAGGTTAGAATCAACATGAAATAATCCTTTTTGAGGGACATAGTACAAAAAAGATGTCACAGTAATTGAGTATTAGTTGCGGTCCGCGCTCCGTTACGCGTGAACCGTACATATTGTCATGAGCCCATCAATAATGACTACCCGCATAGATGTCATGTTATAAAAAGTTGTTATTAATAAATTTTTATAATAAATAAATAGAAATTGTCGACATTTAACACCATTAAAAGCTCCCAAAGTTCACACTGGACAGCATTGGCTATCTTATAGAGTCAAGATCTTCATGATGTCTATGAGATTATCTATACTTTTGTCGCGAGCGACGCGACAAGAACAAATTTTGTCGCGTCTCGTTCTACAGTCGTTTGCGATTTTATCGCGCGACAAAATCGCGTAAGTATAGATAGGCTCATAGAGGATCACACCGAAGGTGTCATACTGTCCTTCGTCAAAAAAATGTCTATTTTTGCGACGTTTTGGCCAAAAATAGCAATTTTATTCATTTTTTGCCCAAAAAAGCTTATTTTTGCTAGAATTTGATTGAAAATTTACAAAAAAAATTTTGCCTCCTTTTTGGAGGTTTGTTGTCTCCTTTTCTAAAAATGAGTATAACATCTCTATCATAGAGTATCTCCCTGAAGATGTCATTCTGACCTTCTGTGATAGTCAAAGAGGTCCTCCCCGGCTGTGTTAGTCATGTTACTGAAAACATAAACGTGACAAAACATTAACCCCCCAAAAAAATCAAAAATGATTTTTTCCAGCCAAACTACTATTTTTCGCCCACATAACTATCCATCAGTTGTCGAGTCAAGTCTTCAGGTCGTCTTCACCATCTCAGTTTTCCGCGCAAAAGTCTGCCAAAAATCTTTATCCGGTTTACTATATAAGGATCGGAAAAAGAAGGTGCAAGTGCATTCGAAATTTTAGTTAGAGTCTGCGCTAAACAACGCTTTGTCGGAAATCGTCAGAAATCAAAGCTAATTGTAAACGCTAATTCAACGAAAAGTGTCGGAAATATTTCTGACAACTACGACGCATTTTGGACAAATTAGCGTTGCCATTTTCAACCGTATTTATGATCCGTAATTTTTGTTTAAAATGTCGTAAATGCCTATGCTAATAATCGAAAATGCGTTGCGGGTGACGGAAATATTTCTGACGTAAATTTCAGACAATTTTTAACACAGCCACTGGACTGAGTACCATTTGTTTTTTTACGTTAGATTGCGCTGAAGTGGCGTTGATTGATTTCTAACGATTTCCGAAAAGTAGGGTTGTTTAGTGCGGACTCTTACAATGTTGTTAGTTTAGTAAAAATGGCATAAAAATCAAAGTTACAAGGATGAACTGCTATATAGAACTGGCAAACTTTTTTAAAACTAACCTATCGAATTTCGGAATNTTAGTGCGGACTCTTACAATGTTGTTAGTTTAGTAAAAATGGCATAAAAATCAAAGTTACAAGGATGAACTGCTATATAGAACTGGCAAACTTTTTTAAAACTAACCTATCGAATTTCGGAATGCCTATTGGACTGCCGGACACCCACCACGTTGTCGCCGAGTGGCAGTTGTCTGCTCTAGCCTTTACTTTTTCTGTTAGAGAACAAAGACGTTTCATTGCGCTGTTCGTTTATGTTCATTTCGTATAGATTTATTGAGAAAGTTTTCGCTTTAAAAATAGGCCCTTTTGAAAGGACATTACTGTGTTTATTTGAAACATATATTTTACACAAAAATTGGTACAATAAAGTGGTCAGTTTTAATTGTTTGAAATTCTTTTTAGAAAGGATTGAATATTTTGGACTTTTACAATTTAAAAATAAATAAATTTCAAAGTTTTTACAAAAATAAAAACTTTTAAAAAACAATATTTTCCTGTAACTCGATTTGTAAGCGGCTTTTTGTTGGATCAAAGCCAAAATTTTCAAAATTCGCTAAAATTTTTAACTTTTCGTGATTTTTTAAATAAAATTAGGATAAAACAAAATTCTTTTGCTGTTAAAATTGTTTAGTTCCTAGACCGACGCGCCTTCGGTGCTATTTGAGCGCCATTATTCCTTCTCTTCTCTCATTTCACTTTTTTCCCTTCTCCTTCCCCTTTCTACATGGAAAATATTTTTTTGCGCAAATATTTTATTTCGCGCAAAAAATATTTTTTTTGCGCAAAAGAATATTTTTTGCGCACAAGGCCTAGGCTTAAGCCTAATCCTAAGCTTAGGCCAGGACTTAGGCTTAAGACTTAGGCTTAAACTTAGGCCTAGACTTAGAACTTAGGCCATATTGTAGAGGACCCCAACTTCATGTCAAAATTGAAGGAATTATCGTACACCAATTTAAACTGACCGTTTTAGAAGATTTGTATGGAAAAGCATAGCCCAAAATTGAAAGACTCGTATCTCGGCTAAAATTCTACCGATTTTGATGATCGACCGCGGAAACGATTGCTACAGAGCTATACTTTAGGCTGCTCGGTAAATATCTCGACCAGCTATTCGCGACGTTAAATGTCTCGACTTAGTTTCAACCGCGATATTTGGTTATGATTTCAAGTCGAGACTAATTCGAGACATTTAACATATCGACTTATTGTAAATTCGAGACATTTAACGTCGTGAATAGTGGTCGAGATATTTACCTAGCGGCCTTAGCGACCTAAAAGAATTTCCCAAAAATCAACACCTAGTGAAAGTTATATGACTTGGAAGCCCAAAAACCCCGTTTTCAATGCAAAAATTTTCTTAGGTTTTTTATGACACGCATACACCCCGCCACTTTTTAAACCGACGAGCTTTTGGCAACAAGCTGCTCGTTGCCAAAAGCTCTAGTACCCCAATTTTCATAGTTTATAAATTGTATAAATTGAAACTCTTGTTTTTGTTGTTCTTTTTTGTCCTAAACAGAATTTTTGAGGTATGAGAGATCCAAATTATTCTTCTGAAGAAATGGAAATCGAAAATGACACGGGTGATTGGACTGTTGAAAAGTTAAACAAAGTGAAAGATCAATTTTTGGCACAACGTTCTGTTTCTAAAGCAATTTCATTATTGGAAGAATTGCTTGGAACTAAAGTGGACGATATAGACGAGTAAGTCTGGTCAAACATTTGCTTTTTCTAATTTTGCCTTTAGTGAAATTTGGACGGATGTACACGATTTGCTTATTGTGATCTTTGACACAATTCCGATCCAGATTATGTTGGAATCCCACCAAATTGTGCTTCTTTCAGTGATCAACCACAGTCCAGATAAAGTGATCGATTTGATTGCTTATCACTATATTGAGCCGAATATTTCGAAGATTACGGAAGTTATTAAAACCTCGGCGTTGGCCATAACAGTTGCGTTGGCTCGTAGAATTCCTGGTGAACCTTGTTATGAATCGCTGGCTCGTATCTTATGGCGTTTTATCGAAGTGAAGGAAGTGGTCAAGGAGTTTGAGGAACAGTTGAAAAACGACAATAGCCAGTTGCGATTTCGCGTCCATCATGTATGTATTAAAAATGGTTCTTTGTGCTACTTATTGTTGTTTTTGTTTAGTTGTGTTCATACACGGGCAAGGGATCGGACAGTCCGACCCAACGCACGTCGCAAATTGGCGAAAATTAAGGGAGACCTCGCAAAATTGTGAGAATGAATTATAAATCATAAATTAAGGTTGAATTGGTCCTCACATTTTCGATGTTGGATTAAACCTTGCAATTTGCGAGATTGAATTAGAACTCTCAATTTGCGAGGTTACATTCAACCTCGCAAATTTTGAACAAAATCAGACAGCCTCACAAATTTCGGTAAAAAATTTTAGACAACCTCGCAAAATTGTGATTGTCCGGACCCCTTGCCCTTGTATGGTTGTGTTATAATCATTTTTTACGTATTACCTCTTTTCCTCCATTATAATTATTTTTTCTCTGATTGATATATTTATTTTTCATCTTATATCTTTTGATGTTTGTGTGATTTCATGTAGCTAAAATATGGGGCAGTAGCCNGACCCCTTGCCCTTGTATGGTTGTGTTATAATCATTTTTTACGTATTACCTCTTTTCCTCCATTATAATTATTTTTTCTCTGATTGATATATTTATTTTTCATCTTATATCTTTTGATGTTTGTGTGATTTCATGTAGCTAAAATATGGGGCAGTATTAAAAATTACAAGATGTATCAAAAAAGACATTTTTATGAGATTTTGTTTGCAGAAAAATTGGATTGTATATGATCAAATGTTTGTCTTCTGTCCTAATTCTTTTTATAAACGTAGGAAAACAAATGCTCTATGTTGTAAAAAATGAATTAGATCAAAAACATCACTTTACCCGAGAAAATGCTATTTTTCTGCAAACAAAATCTCAATCAAAAAGTGCCACTTTTTGGGACACCTTTAGATGGTAAAATGAAATTTATTGTTTTTGAAAATGTTCCTTTCTACTAAAATTTTAAAGTTTTTAAAGAAAATAGGAAGTAATTTCAAGGTGAGTGGATCAGGGAAACCTTATTTTTAGACCCTTTACCTTTTTGTCAAATGATTTTGGCAATTTTTATGACAGTCGTTTATCTATTTCTGAGTATTTCTGTATCTTTTACCTTTAGACATTTCAAAACTTATCAAAAAATTCTAATTTTTGACTTTTCAGGTCACTAGCTTGGCCCTGAAAAATAAACCCGCAGACAACGGTGAAGGTCTAAATTTACTTGTGAAAGCTATTATCAAAGAAGTTGAATCGCAGGATATTTTATGTGCCTTAAGTGCATTGGAAATTTTGTGTGATGCTACATCGGATCATGTTGAAAATGCGAAGCTGTTTCAACAAATGGGATTAGTTCGAAAAATTTATGAAATGATGCAGACTTTGAAAAGTGAACCTGAAGGTGGATTTCTTTATCCAGGTAGATTATTTTTATTTTTTAAAATAAAATTGTGATTTTTGTACAATTTTTGCTCAATCTAATTTTTTTAATACTTTCAATTCAGTTNTATCCAGGTAGATTATTTTTATTTTTTAAAATAAAATTGTGATTTTTGTACAATTTTTGCTCAATCTAATTTTTTTATAACTTTCAATTCAGTTATGTAGTCAGACCCCCTCCCCCGGAACGGGGAGTTCGGTCTCGAAAAACCAAAAATATAAGGGGACAAGGGAAAAATTCCGGTCCTTCGGATATAACAGGGAAGGGTGGTGCGGCTGCATTCTCTATTGCTACGCCATTGATCAATTTTTCGCTTTACCTTTTTTTCTTATTTGGGCTATTGTAATTTGACTCATTTTGAATTAAAATTGAAATGCTTAACATTTTATACATTTTTAGTTTGTGTACGATTCTTTGCACACTTGAGCGTGGTCGATCCGGAAGCTTTGGAGAAATACCCGAAATTTGTGGATTCCGTTTTAGATATGGTGTATCATTTTGATTGCTTGGACGCACCACAGCGAGCATTGGCTTTTGAAACTTTGGCTGTGATGTCATCCACGAGTAGTGCCAAAAAGATTATGGATGGCTATAAAGGTGAATATGAAGAAAAATTAAAAACTCTATCTTTAGCTTAAAAATCTTGTAACTGAATTTTGAGCTGAAAAATTTACTCCATTGATTTTCAGCACAAAATTCGATTTTAAAATTGAATTTTGATCTCAAAAATTTACTTTATGTTCTCAATGATTGAATTCTTTATCAACAACCTAATTTTCTTAATTTTAAGGAGAATACAAAATGGATAAGTCGATGAACCACTTTGGCGCAGCTTGTGCTAGCGGCCCGGTTGAACTCAGAATCCGCCATTTGGACGCTCTTTGTTTAATGATGAGCAAATTTTCCACTACTTCCGATTCCGAGATTTTGAATCGATGGTTTAATGACCTGGGTGAACCATTTCCCGAATTGATTTTAAGCTATTTGAAGAAGCCATTTGTGGATCTGCGTATTTCTACACTCAATTTGCTCGCTGTACTGATGAATTTTGAATGGGCTAGGAAGATATTCTTCCATACACCAGGGTTAGTTGAAATTATGATAAAATCAATTTTAGGACCCATTTTTGAGTTCAAAAATTTAATTTCTCTACAATTGCAGTTTTAAACATTCTATTTTCAATCTAATCCTACATTTTCAGCTTCACAGACTACCTCGTTGATCGAAATATTGAAACCAGTGCCGATGGAAACCAGCTGAAATTCGACATCATCATCAAAATCATCGAATCCATGTCACCGGCAATTGAACCTCCAGATATGTTGCGGCTCAAAACGTACCGCCATCAAGGTGTCTACTATAAAGAACACAATCCAGAACTTGCTATGGAAAATCAATAAATTATTTTGAAATATTATATTTTTGTCTGTCTCATTGTATGGTTTGAATTTTTGACAGTCACATTGTATTATAATAAAGTGCTTTTGTTTTAATCTTGTCTTATGTATCAAATTGTTATTATTTTATATAAGTTATTACTTTTTAAATATTGAAATATATGCTCTATTGGGTGAAACCAAAAGTTATGACCAATCGATGTAGTATAGAAAGTGATGTCCGAGAACTTTGGATTTACCCAATAATTAGATCGAATCAATTTTCATAGCAGAAATACTCTAAACGAATCGGGCCAAATTATAAGCGATACTCAAATGGCCCACCTCAAAGCTATTAAATTCTTGATATGATGAGTTATTGCCATGTGTGATTGGAATTTCTTTATTTTGATGCGTCTAATTTTAGACCCGGTGTTTTAATTATTATAGAAACTATTGTTTTNAAATACTCTAAACGAATCGGGCCAAATTATAAGCGATACTCAAATGGCCCACCTCAAAGCTATTAAATTCTTGATATATTGCCATGTGTGATTGGAATTTCTTTATTTTGATGCGTCTAATTTTAGACCCGGTGTTTTAATTATTATAGAAACTATTGTTTTTGTTCATGTTTCATTGTGCAAGATTTATGTTTTTACAAGTTGATTTTTACATACCTTTATTGGCCTCCCAGAAAGTTATTTAGTTGTGATAATGGTTTTTATTTGCTAGCGAGCCCGGATTTGAAAGGAGCAATAACCCCATCCTCGTTGATGGAAAAAGAAAAAAATTTCTCCTTGGTCACCTCACGTTTTTGCCTAAAAATTTCCATTTTCAACACAAATTACAATTTTTTAAAATTTTTCAACTTTTTTGTCTATTTTTCGTCAAATTTCAATTTTTTATTTAATGGAAAAATCGAATTACACTATTGCCCCAAAGCTACATAATTTCAAAACATTGCCAAAAAATTCACGTTATAATCCCTCCCCGCCCCTGAAGCCGGGCCTGTGTGCTGGCTATAGTTATTGTTTTATTTATTAAAATATACGTATGGGGACATTTCATGTGCTTTATAATGAAGTTGTTGTGGTACTTATTTACTCCTATAGTAAGCACTTTTTTTGCGAAAAATTGAACTTTTTGTCCTAATTTTGGCTATAATAATAATAATAACTTTATTTCGCGATCCACAGTCAATACAGACAAATTTAAGGATCCCTAAGTCAAAAGGCTATCTTGATTTCAATCCAGTTTACGAATCTGGAAGATCTAAAAACATATTGGTGAGGATAAGTACCTATGTCAATTATAGTTGTTAATTGCTCAGAATACATTTTTAAAATAAAAAAGGTTTATTAACATGGTAAATTTTCACCGCAAAAATACAAATATAGAAAACTACTCCGTAAAATATATAATATACACAATATTTTCACACAGGGTGGCCCAAATGAAACCGCCGCCAACTATTTTTTTGAAAATTATTATTAGCATTTTTTCAATTTTTAAATCTTGCGACTCAAAAACAAATAATTGTTGTACAAAGTTTTCTGATTAAAAAGTATGATTTTTTGTTGCTTAAAGTTTTTGATTAAGAAGGTTAGTTTCATTTAGAATGGGGGGGAGTGGCGGTTTCAATTGGTCACCCTGTAGTATACAATCATCAGACCATTATTTTATGAAATTCTTTCGTTCCTTGTCTAGGCGCCTGGTAAAATTTTCTTGAAATTCAACAATTTTTGAATTTTAACTTTGACGCGGCACTAGAACAAATGTTAGGGCCTCGACAAAACCAGGCAATTAGTTGTAACCGTGTTGTAATGCTCATGAAGGAGCTAATGCAAAAGTCAGGCATGATTACAACGAAATCGTTACAACGGAGTTGTCATGGTTACACGATTTTTCCGTTGTAACGCGCTCTTTCCTGAGCCTGATTTTCAATGTATCGACACGATTGGTAGAATATTGAAAAACAAATTATTCGTCGAGAAACATAAAATTCATTGAAAAGCACCGGGAGCCGAGCGCTAACGCTCTCGCTGTTTCTCCGAGAGTAACTCCGAGTGGCACTTCCGAGCGTTTTACTCTCAAGTAAAATGTGATCGGCACCTTCTGAAACCTTTCCTATGGATTTTTATGCAATTTGAAAGTTGACAAAGTGCCATTTTACGGAGAAATTTAATGCGTTTTTTTCAAATGTCCGGTTTCAGACTTTTTCAACAAAATGCATACTTTGAAACACATGTGGTTCCTCCTTGGAGTAAAAACTCTAATTTTCACAAATTTCTCCAAAATAGCTGAAATTTTGTATTTGGGGTTTTTCGACATGGAAAACACGAATCTGAAGGATTTTTTTGATTTTGACTACAGGAAGTTACCCTTACGAGGAGCATACCCCTAAAATTGCTATAAACTTTGTAACCCCTGAATCAGAGCCAGGAAAATTTTTTCATGACTCAAAAATGCATGCAATCGATTCCCCGCCTAGAAAAACCATAATATAATAAGGTCGAAATTTTCGTCAAAAATCGACTTCTATAGCCAAATATCAAGATTTTGAAATTGGTCTTCATATTTGAAAACCCCCGATTTTGTGAAAAATCTGTATATAGACACGAAAACAGGACTTATTTTCAACAAGACTGGTTGGATCATATTCAGCATACGCTCTTGTCTAATATTGAAAAAAAGTTTGTCGAAAACGGATTTCTGGAGCCCCTTGGGTGACAAAAATAAAAGATGCAATACTTAAATAACGATCTAATAAAGTCTGTTTTTTCGCAAATACCGAGTTGCGGATTTTTTAGACTCCATTCCGGAGGCGTTGGTTTAAATCCGGGTGGCGAACATTTCTTTTTGCCTCATTTTGTGTTTGCAAAGATGTCAAGAAAACTATTTTTTAGAAAATAAAAATCGACAAAGTCAATCCGTAGCGTTGTAAAATAGGCTATCAGGATTTTTGTAAGCTCATCAAAAACGAATGAAAACTGACGGAGGAGATGCGTTTTGAAACTTTTTCTTCTCTATAGAGTACTACAAAATGAGAATAAAAAGTTTCAAAACGCATTTCCTCCGTCAGTTTTCATCCGTTTTTGATGATCTTGAGCCTAAAAAAATCCTGAAAGCCTATTTTACAATGCTACGTATTGACTTTGTCGATTTTTATTTTCTAAAAATAGCTTTCTTGACATCTTTACAAACACAAAATGAGGCAAAAAGAAATGTTCGCCATTCGGATTTGAACCTACGCCTTCGGAATGGAGTCTAAAAAATCCGCAACACGGTATTTTCGAAAAAACAGGCTTTATATTAGAAAATTAAAATCGTTAAATTCGAAGTTCTTCCAAATTTCAACACTTTTTAGACTACAGTTGAACTTCGATATAGTGTCATCCCGATATAGTGTTCCCTCGATATAATGTAACCCTGAGCCCGGTCCCGGCTGAATGTCTTATAAATTAATGGTTCGGGACCCTCGATATAGTGTCACCTCGACTATTGCAACGCATTTATAATCATTTTTTGTTGGTCGTAAATGCATTTACGCATTTAATATGTTCATTTAGGGACAGCTATAAACGCTGGTAGTAAATAGCAACGCTAATCGTCTTAATTTAACCAAACTGTGGTAAACTTTTAAATATAATTAAGCCGTTGAACACTAGTCTTTAGGCTACATGTGCAGTGACGTAACTAAGGGGATCAGGTGCCTCCTCCCTTCTGGGCCGAAGACCCAAAAAAATCCTAAGGGTCCCCCTATGTTTTGCCCAAAGTTTTTGAAACAAAAAATTTTAAAATCCTAATGGTCCCCATTATGATTTTCACCAAAATTGTTCAAATTTTCCCAACTTTTTCAACTTTTTAAGAGCCAAAATTATGCTATTTTTTAAATTTCATTTTCTGAACATTTTTCAGCTTAAGAACATGCATTTCTCAAAAAAATTTTTCATGATTTGAAGAACGTGCGCAATCGATTCCCCGCATAAAATTACCCCCAAACGTATAGCATTCTGATAAGGCTGCTGTCGTAAAATGAATATAAGTCACGACGCTAGCCGTTCGGAAATCCGGACTCATTTCCAGACGGCATCCGGAAACGGGTCGAATTGGCCTGAATATCGGCACGAAAACCCTGAATTTGAAATTTTAAAAATAAATCATTAAGAATTCAAAATCTTGACAATTTGGGAAAAAAGTCATAGAATATATTTTTTATAACTTCCGCGATGAATAAAATGACACCAAAATTATTGAAAATTTTTGGGTTATTGAAACGAAAAGCCTGATTCATGTATTCATTTCAATAACCCAAAACATTTTCAAATTTCAATAATTTTGATGTCATTTTATTCGTCTCGGCGAGTTATAAAAAATATTCTATGACTTTTTCCCAAATCATCAAATTTTATTTTTTAATAACTTATTTTAAAAAGTTCAAATTCAGGGTTTTCGTGTCAATATTCAAACCAATTCCGGATGCCGTCTGGAAATGAGTCCGGATTTCCGGACGTTTAGCGTCGTGACTTATATCAATTTCAAGATTGCTAGCGCCTCTGATAGCGTCGTGAAATGCGTTTCACGACTGCTAGCGCGCAGCCTAAATATTCAACAACTTATATGATTTTTAAATTTAAAAAAAGTGTCTATGAACTTTGGGATCACCCTGTAAAATAATCTAGTAATTTTAATATTTCCCTCTTCAATAATCCTTTTTGACAAGTTTCACCATTTCCTCTCTAACATNAAAAAAGTGTCTATGAACTTTGGGATCACCCTGTAAAATAATCTAGTAATTTTAATATTTCCCTCTTCAATAATCCTTTTTGACAAGTTTCACCATTTCCTCTCTAACATCTTCCATTTTCGATTTTCCACATAACACAAATTTAATCAAGACAGGTGAGAATCGGCTTTGCGTGCATAGCATATACATATATGCCTCGAGCTAAACGATTCTTCTTACACTATAAAGAACAACCCATGGTGCTCTTTATGCGTATTAATAAATTTTCGGTTATGGAAGGCGTCAATATTGAAAAGAGAGACGACACTATTTTTGAAGCGACTTTTATGGCTTATTATTTATAAGGAGGCGAAGAAAATGTGTCTATTTTTTCCTTTGTGGTTAGCCTGTTGTTCCAAAATGTAAAATATGTGTGATAAGGAGGCCAAGAAAATGTGTTGAAGGATAAAGTGTGCATAGGCACACTAGCGCATGCGCTTATACCAATTGACAAGAGAGGCGAGGCCAAAGCAAAAAATCAGCCAAATGGGGAAAGTCGTTTCTTGTCATCTCTACCAGCCGATGAGAAGCGTTTCTTAACCCCTTTCTGTCTCGGTGCTTGGTTGATGAGGAAGATTTTTTTGATGTTAAAAAGTTGCTATTTTTGTCTCCAATTTGCATTTGTTAGATTTCTCACTTCCTGCTCAAAGCAGAGTTCGAAAACTGGGATTTTCTAATGGCCATATCTTCTCGTAGGTTGAATTGAGAGCTCGTTGGCCA
>OZJO01010496.1:0-12563 GCA_900406225.1 Acrobeloides nanus
GCTAAGCATGTAGACTTTCATTTTTAATGCCCGGGTTCAATCCCCATCGGGAGCAAATCTTTTTTGCACTTTTTTTTGCAAGAAGTCCAATGCTTTTGCAAGAAGTCCACTGTATATGTCCAAACTCGAAATTGACTTCACTTTTACAATGAAATCGTATATGAACTTTCATTTGGCGCTGTTTTTAAAAAAATTTCTCCGGGTAGAGTCTTCGTCGCACTGGACCTTTAATCCGAGGCCAATAAGTCACCCATAAGTGTAACAAGTTTCGTAGAATTTCAAACAACATGTTTTGAAACTTGTAACAGATTTCGAAGCAAGCTTCAGGTAAGCTTCAATTAATCAAATTTGGAGCAGCTCTTGCCTCTCTCTCTCTTCCTATTCATTTTTAGGAGGGATGAGGGGTGCACAGGGGGCGAGAAAATGGATGATCACCCAAAATTCACCCACCCATCACCCAGTGGATGGTCCACCCTGGGTGATGGCACCCTTTCGTCTCCTGGAGGTGCACAGCCCATAACAAATTACTGAGGCTTTTTGCGCATGCCCAACGCCTCGAAGCAAGGGGATTCCACATACTCAAGGTTTCGGAAACCGAACGTAGACACTCCGGGCCCAACGTTGCTTAACTTGCAAGATCGGAAGGTCCGGCGGCGTACCGAGAGAACTATGCTTCCTCAAAAAACAGTTAATAAAATGTTTTTGGCAACCGCCAGAAGCGTAGCCAGCCTAAACAGTGTGGGGCGGTTTGAATTAGTGGTAGGCGGCCCTCTCAAAATTGGTCTCAAATCTTACTCTCTCAAATCCTTTCCACAGATAGCGCACATGTCCTTCATAACAATATCATGGGTGCATCTTTGATTAATATCGCCATCTTGCTGCTCCATAATTTTATTTAAATAAAGTATTCGACAATCTAAACAATAAATATAAACAAATTGATGGTGTTGTCTCACTTTCTATTTATTTTACATATATTTTCTTTAACAGAATTCATACAATCGCTTCATTTTTAATATATTAGATTTTTAAAAACTAAGGGTCCGTGCCACATGTGCACAAATACCCTCGAAATTTTTGACTTTCTGCCGGCGAAAAAAAAGCATGGAGGAGGGAATCAAGGTGATTTTGTTAGATTTGGCGTCCGCCTGCAGCCCGTGGGCCTTCGTCCGCAGCTCGTCCACAAAAAAAATTGAAGCTCGCCCGCAACGGGCGAAATGAGTATCAATTGCAATTTTTTGCAGGCGAGGCTCATTTTGGCCTGCGAGCAACCCCCTCCCCCGAAATTCAGATTGGGGAAGGTTGTATACATGTGATCGGCACCAACTAGTTGTGCATTTGACATCAAATATACTGCTCCATATAATTATAACGGCACCCTAAATTTTATGTATAAACAGTGGGTGCAAAAGTCCTCGCGTAAGGGGAGATATATCCTCGCCAAGTCCCCTTGGCGAGGACTTTTGCGACTCCCCTTGTATATATATACGCACCCCTAACAGAATTTTATAAGCCATGTTAGAATTTTTTCATAATATGGTTTTCAGCCATCCGCTACACAATGGAATCGGTTTCAACCCATGACTCGTTCGCGGGAACCCGAAACTTGAAAAATTTAGGGTGTCGTTATAATTATGTAGAGCCAGTAGCGTAGCTAGTTAGGGGGGGGAACTCGGGGTCGTCCCGCTTTGAAAAATTTGTCAAAAATTAAAAAATTCGTTAAAAATCGTAAAAAATTCGTCAAAATTTAAAAATTTTCTTAATGGTCTCCCTTATGTTTTTGCTCAAATTTTTTGAATATTTTTCAAAAATCATAATGGTCCCCTCATTATGATTTTTCACCAAAATTTCCTATTTTTTCACCAAAAAGGTCACAAAAATTTTCATCTTTTTCAACAAAATTGTAATTCTCTGAGCATTTCAGCTTAAAAACAAGCATTTCTCAACAAATTTTCTGAAAATACGGTCAAAAAATTTTTGAAAACGTTAGGTTTGGCTTATTATAATTGGTAAAAAATTTTTTGACTACATTATGTTGGTCCCCGTTTCGTCGTCCCCTCCAATGTACATGTAAGCCCCCTCTCTCCCCCAACATCGTGCGGGGAGGAGGGTGCGTTACACACATGGACAAAGGGGGGGGGGAGTCTCCCCCCCCTAACCAATCCGGCAAAAAGGCCAAAAAGTAGGACCAACCCGGCATCGGAGCGGCCGGGTTGGTTCTTTTTTTTGGTCCTCAAGACGTTGGGAATAGGACGTTCAACCCCTTGCCCATGTGTGGTTGGTTTTGTATCATTGCTAGCATCACAATTAGAAATCCTTTGAACAAGTACTCAAAAAGCTTAGCATGTAATAAAAATCGTGATCAAATATTTCATAGCTCTGCTTTTTATGTGAATTAATAGAAATTTTTACAATAGCGCGGCTTCAGAATTTTTCCTTTTATGCAATTTTCAAACACTCCGAATTTATACATATGTGAACAAAAATTGCTTTTTAATAATAATAATTTATTTTAACATGATTTTTTTTATTATACACCATAACGAAACAAAATATTAAAATAGATAACCGTAATGATTTACAATAAAAAGAAATTCAACTAGGTAATTCTTGACGGCGTTTTCTTGCAGGAGATCCATAATTTTGAATAGCTCTTTTTCGTTCATTTTCGTTAATTCTTTTAAGTTCCATCTGCCTTTGTGCCTAAATTGAATTTGGTAAGATCAGTGGCGTATCCAGGATCCAATTTCGGGGGGGGGGCGAGAGTGGAAATCAATTTTTTGTTTTTTGGTTGCCAGGCGAAAATTTTGATGAAATCCTTGAGGTAAAGCAAAAAACCAGCGCCACAGGCGAAATTTGTTTGAAACATGCTCGTCTTTAAGCTGAAAATGCTCAAAAAATGACTTTTGGAAAAAAATGCTAAATTTTGGTCATTTTTATTGAAAAAATGAGAAAATTTTGGTGAAAAATCATAATGGGGCCATATTTTTGAAATTTTGAGCAAAAACACAAGGGGACCATTGAGAAAAATTTTTTCGATCTCGAGGGGAAGGCGGCCCCCCAGATACGCAACTGGGTAAGATAATAAAAAAGACTTCTTATATTCTAGAATTGTGATTTCGTTTTGGAGAAATTTGGAATCCGAAATCGGAATTTTGCACCGAGATTAAAATCTGAATTTCGACATATCACTATCTACTTACAATAGGGCATTCTTTGATCCAATGTCCGGGCATATTGCAACGATAACAAGTATATGATAGAGGTGGTGGTCCCGGAATATAAGCGATCCGTTTTTGGTAACTAAAAATAAAGCATGAAAACACAAAAAAATTCACGTTCAGTGCGACACTTCAACTATACTAGTTCCAAATGAACAGACCATCTTCTTAAAATAAACTTACTTTAATGGATGATACTTTTGGTATGAAATTTCTTTGATATGATCTAATCGCTCCTCCTCACTCATTTGAGAAAACTCGTCCTAAAATTCAATTTAAACATGAATTATAAAACAATAGTCTACCAATTGAATATGACCTATTTGCTTTACAGTGTTCACATGCTTTGTCACAATTCCTGATGTGCTAGTATCCCTTAAACAAAGATTTTGAAGCTAGTGTGGATCAGGAGGCCACCACAGGGTCAAATCGAAAAAAAATTTTTCTAAAATTTTTAAAAATGACATACTTAGAGGTAATTTTATGCGAAAAATCGATTGCTCGGATTCCAAAAGCGTGAAAACCTTTACCCTTAAAAATCAGCAAAAAAATTAAGTTTAGTCAATTCCTGATGCGCTCGTATCCCTTAAAAAAGATTTTCTTTAAATCATCTATCACGTAATTATATGGGATCACTTATCTAGGGATAATTTTAGAAATAATTTTCGGGGTTCGGAGATACGCGCAATCGATTTCCAGCATAAAATTACTTCTAGAGGAGTTATCATTAGAGAAAAAGTTTCCGAGTCCTAAAAAAATCACAAAAATCCACTTTTTTTGGCCCACCCTGTATCTTTTCACATTTTTGAAATATATGTTAATTCTATAACCCATAAACCTACTTTATTTTCGGCAATTTCATAGCTTTGTCGCGTGGTAGTCTCTGAAAATCCACTGAAGTATTTCTTGGAATTAGTTCTTCATCACTGTATTGACGCTTGGTAGTCGAATTAAATAAAATCAAATCGAACGCTTCTATACGAATCTTCTCCTTTTCACAAATAGCTCGCTTTAGATCCGGTACAGAAATATTTATTCCATCAATTACCAGAGTCTTATATACCAAAGTTGGTTTGAACTTATAATGAATCAAAGACATAGCTTAAAATTTATATAAAGAAGTATTTGTTGGTAAAGCCTCCACTAATTCGTCGCAGCAAAAAATTTTTATCACTAATTATGCTACTAATCGTTGTAGCAAGGAAGAAAATACACTCAAACAAAAATTGAGAACAAGGTTTGGAACTTTAAAGGAAAAGATGGAAATCTAACGATATAACTGAATAAAAGGTATTTTCCTGTTATCCCGCCCGTGTTGAGTGTATTGAAGTACCAAATGCTTGAATCAGGGCCAGGAAAGCGTTTTCATGCTCTGAAAATGTTTGCAATCGATTCCCCGCATAAAATTACCCCTAGAAAGTCATTTTTTAACAATTTTAAGAATTGACAATTTTGGTTTTCGCTTCAATACACCCAGCACGGGCGGGATAACAGGAAAGTACCGAATAAAATTATATTTATTGAATAAAAAACGATAACTGAATTAAAATTAAAACTTATTTAGATAACACGGTGATCCAAAATGGTGTTAAAAGGTGAGAACAGTGAAAAACTTGATGTTTTTTTTTTATTAGAATTGATCAATATCACTGTTTTCAATATACCGAATCATTTTCAATCGTTTTTTGACAAAATTTGAGAAATTCGGGAAAAATCAATTTTTTTCCAATGGTCCCCCAAAAGATTAAAAAAAAATCAAAAATTCGATTTTTTCAGTTTTGTCTCAAAATGATTAAAAATTTGGTCATTGTTTAAGAAAATTCGTATGGTTCTATTTTTTAGTTTTCAAATCAAAAAGTTGGAAAAAATTACAACGAAACTCAAAAAAGCCGAATATTTACAGTTTTTTGATGAAAATTTTATTTTATTGAAGATTAAATTAAAAAAGCAAACCATACGATTTTTATACAGGTTGTTACGTGCACTTTGACACCAAGATCTCAATTGAAAAAAGGTTAAACGTTTAGGGGTTCGAAAAATTCAAATTTTAAAAAGCAATTTTAAAAATAAGTTCACTCATAAAAGTTTGATAGATCTCGAGCTGTAGAATATTTATAAAAAAAATTGAGTGAATGGATAACAATTTCGATGAGAAAAACCTATTTTTTCTACAGCAAATAAAAACTTAAGTTATTTATACGAAAACTATCATAATTTTCTGTTCGCAGCTTTTGAACATAATTTTTGACCACCGTGGATAACATAAACATTAAAACTTAGAGAAATTCGACCAGATATTTGAATTACTGATTCTCACCCAAAATTTTCGGCACAGCCTCGTTTCGCGGGTTATTTACTACAACAATAAGACGTTTCATCTTCTCAAGCATAGCCAGTTGAAAATTCTATGCGTTCTGAGAAAATTCGACGTACTGCGCTGAGTAAGCCAAACACGTGCGGCGCAATTTCAACATTTTCTAAAATCATAAATACTAAAATCAGGTTTCTGTGTCCGTATTTTACCACGATACCGACGCTATTTTTCAATTTTGATCTAAGAAACGGTAAATAGGATTGACATGCAAATTTTGGAAAAAGCCAAATAATTGCACTTTTAATTGTTGAAAAAACCCAAAACACCGATCCTTTCCCTGAATCAGGATCAAGGAAGCGTTTTCACAATTCAGGAGTGCATGCAATCGATTCCCCGCCTAGAAAAACCTAAGAATCGATGGTTTTTTCATAAAAATCCGAAAATGTTTGATTTTCGCTTCAATACACCGATTCCTTCCCTAAAGTAGGGTCAAGGAAGCATTTTCAAGCTTCGGGAATGCGCGCAATCGATTCTCCGCATAAAATTACCCCTAGAGGGTCACTTGTTAAAAAAATTTGAAAATATTTTCTACCCCGGACCTGTTTTGGACTTCCCCCTTAAAAAATAGTGCTATTTTTGGATGGGTGTTGCATGGAAAGATAGTTAGCGAGAAAAATGAGAACATGTGTGTTCTACACACCAAGTCCTACAACTAAATAGAGCTATCAAGGGATAAAATCATGCGAAAAATCGATTGCGCGCATTCCCGAAGCGTGAAAACTTTTGTTTGACCCTTAAAAATTGAAAAATACGTTTTTTATAGTATACGTACAGGTTGTTTTTTGGTTGCTCCCACATTTCAAAATTCGCCAAAAATCGAGTTTAAATCCGTTTTCATCGCCCGGTAGCTCAATCAAACGCTTTAATCACCGGATTTGATTAGCATACAAAACGATTGAAAAAAATTTTATTTTCGATTTTTTAGCCCAAAAATAGTGAAAAATATATGAGTAAAAATTCGTATTTTTCAATTTTTAAGGGTCAAAAAAAGGTTTTCACGCTTCGGGAATGCGTGCAATCGATTTTTCGCATAAAATTACCCCTAGATATGTCATTTTGCAACAAAAAAATAAAAAATTTTTTCGGAAAATTTTTTTTCGAGAATAAGCCCAGATCCTTACCCCCTTTAAAGAAGTAATCAGAATAAAAAACTTGCCGCATCATATCGTGTTTCCAACAAAGAAACTCGCGCTTCCAAGGCATTCGTTGTTTCCGCCCACAAATTCAAGTTCAATGTATGAAGCTCATAGACCATGTCCAAAATAGCATTTTTTTTCTTATTCCAACCGGTTGTGGTTGTGGCTTGGTCTACGTATAAAGTGTCGAGCAGTTACTCGAAACAGAGAATTAGCGACTATCTGTGTACATCTCAATTCCCCAATACATGTTAAGATCCAGATAAGTCGGATGGACACTAATCAGACAATGGCTGAAACAGAAGTCACTGGAATGCATGTTAGCAACTTCGTTAATATTCTTTAAAAAAATAAATTTTAGGCAAACATACAGTGATGGTTTGATCGTTAGCATTCGCGAAACGATTTCGATACGTTAGCCGTATCGAAATCGCATTTCGAGACGTCAATAGTCTCGAAATTCGACTATTTCGAGATGTCATCAGTGCCGAGCCAGGATTTTTCCCAAGAGGGGTAATTTTGGTGATTCCATAAGGGCCCCTTATGTTTTCGATTATTTTCAAAAATTCGATTTCCCCCTTGTGCCGGCGTTCTTGAATTTTTTTGAAAAATACTTCTAAGCTTATAATGATTGGAGAATTATGATTTTTGTTGAGAAAATGTCAAAGTTTGGAATTTTTGTTGAAAAATGGAAAATTTAGGTGAAATTCTTGGGTTAATATAAAAAAAGTCGTCACAGGCGAAAAATTTGTGAGAAATACTTATTTTTAAGCTGAAAATGCTCAACAAATGAAAGATTTGGTGAATAAATAGATTTTATTGAAAAAATGGAAAAGTTGGGAAATTTTGGAGAAAAATCGCAATGGTGGACCATTAGGATTTTTTAAATTTGCACAATTTTGGGAAAATCATAAGGGCAAAATCAAAATTCTTTATGATTTTTTCCAGATCAGGAGATAATTACCCCTTGCCTATGGCGCTGTCTCGAAATGCGTTTCGCGATAGAATTTGTCTCAACATCATTTCGAGACTGCTAACGGTCACCCCTAGCGAATAAAGACTCACAAAAGGTCGTCCGTTGGGATCTGCCATGGATAACGATAGATAATTTGTAAAGTGCAGGTCGAGCCAAGGCCGGTCTTGGCCTGCACTCTACAATCTATAAACTAAAAAACCATTCTGAAAAAAATATTAATCTTTAGAGAAATTCGACCAGATATTTGAATTACTGGTTCTCGCCCAAAAAAATTAGCGACCAGCTGCACACATCTCAATTCCCCAATACACGTTAAGAACCGGCTCAGCCTTGTTTCGCGGGTTATTTACCACAACAACAAGACCTTCGTTCTATCTTCTCAAGCATAGCTAATTGAAAATTCTGTGCGATCTGAGAAAATTCGACCTCGCTGAGAAAGCCAAACACGTGCGGCTGAATTTCAACATTTTCTAAAATCATAAATATTAAAATCAGGTTTCTGTGTCCGTACGTTACCACGATTCCAACGCTATTTTTCAATTTTGAACTAAGAAACGGTAAATCGGATTGACATGCGGTCTTTTTAAATAATTAATAGGTAGGTGGCAGGAAACAAAAAAATTGGAGTACCCCCTAAAAAATTAAAAAATTCAATTTTCCAAAAAATGGTCCACAAGGGTACGTTTGCAACGTAGCCATCTGTAACATCGGTGCCCGAAGCGTGCGTCAGGCTAATATCTTAAAGTAATAAGAATAAGAAACTCACCTCATCAAATCGCTTTTCCAACAAAGAAACTTGCTCATCAAAGGCTTTCATTGTTTCCACCCAGGCACATAGAGATGGGAGGAACAATCAGGACAATTGTCAGGAAACATTTGAAAAAATCATAAGGGTACCCCTTTATGTTTTTGTCTATTTTTTGAAATTTTTTTCCAAAAATCGTAATAGTAAGGGGGGGGAGGTAACTAAGATAAAAAATTTTTTGAAAAAGTTTCGCTCCCATTCTTGAAGGCTGGATACGCACTGCATGCGGCGCTGATTTTTTTAACTTTACTTAAAAATTATACCAAATTTGACCTATAAATTTCCCTTTTTTCAGCAAAAAGTACCAAATTTAACATTTTTTCATACAAAAAATCGTAATTTTCTGAGCATTTTCAAGTATTTAGCAAAAAATTTTTCGCCTGTGGCGCTGGTTTTTGACTTTCCTCAAGGATTTTAATAAAAATTTTTCGCGCCTAAAAACTATATGGGGAGAGGGACCAAGGTGTTTTTGTATATTTTTTGAAAAAATTGAAAAAAAATCTTAAAGGTTCCCCTTTTTTGGGGACTTCCCCCCCCCCCCCAACCAAAACCCACTTTGGGCCGCTGAATCTCACCTCATCAAATTGCTTTTCCGACAAAGAAAATCGCTCTTCGAAGGCTTTCGTTGTTTACACCAACAACGTAATGTTCCTATTCAATCTGCGAAGCTCGTGTGCCATGTCCAAAATAGCGTCGTTTCTTTCTTCTTCCAACCGAAGACGTTCGTTGTCGTTGTTTAGCCTAGGTACAGCAGTTATTCTATAAAAAAAGAAATTTTAGGCAAACATACGATGATTAGGGTGATCGTTAGCATTCGCGAAACGATTTAAAGACATTCTCAAATCGCATTTAGAGACGTTAGTAGTCTCAAAATTCGACTATTTCGAGATGTCAGCAGTGCCGAGCCAGGTTTTTCCTAAGAGAGAGTAATTTTGGTGATCCAAAACATAAGGGTCCCTTGTCTTTTCGATTCTTCAAAAATTTTCGAAAAAAACATAAATGTCTCCCTTATGTTTTTCGCTTATTTTCAAAAAATTCGATTTCCCCATGCGCCGGCGGTTCTGAATTTTTGTTTGAAAAATACTTTTAAGCTGAGAATATTGGAGAATTATGATTTTTGGTGAAAAAATGTCAAAGTTGGAATTTTTTGTTGAAAAATGGAAAATTTAGGTAAATTCTTGGGTTAAGGTAAAAAAAAGTAGCGCCGCAGGACAAAATTTTCGTGAGAAATGCTTATTTTTAAGCTGAAAATACTTAACAAATGAAATATTTGGTGAATAGATTTTATTGAAAAAATGGAAAAGTTGGGTAATTTTGGTGAAAAATCGTAATGTTGGACCATTAGGACTTTTTAAATTTACACAATTTTGAGAAAATCATAAGGGCAAAATAAGGGAAAAAAAAGATAAATAAGTAAAAAATAAGGGCAAAATCAAAATCCCTTATGATTTTTTCCAGACCAGGGAGTAATTATCCCCTGCCTACGGCACTCGATGTCTCGAAATGTGTTTCGCGATAGAATTTGTCTCAACATCATTTCGAGACTGCTATATCATAGTTGTTTTCGGTGAAAAACTTCAAAATGCAAAATTCCGAAACTCTCAAAGAGTGTTTAAATTGTTCGCTAAAGTCATTTTTCATGATCTTGGTGTCAAAAGATGCGCAAGAATCAGATATATAAATCTCCGTACGCTTTTTTGCTTTTTTTTCACAAAATAAAAAAATTCGTCGATTATTTGTCAAAAAACACCGGATCTCGAAAAAAATTTTTTCTCAAAATTGGCTGATTTTTGGTACTCGGGGGTTTTCGGGCACGAGAAATCGATTGGCGCAAGTCCCGAGTTCCGAAAAAATTTTTATGACCCCCTATCGGGGGCAGTGGTGGAAACATGTAACATGTTTTTGAAAACAAAGCCTAAAGCCTAAGCTTATGTCTTANAATTATCGAAAAAATCGTACAAAAATTTATGCCTAAGGCTGCGTTCAAGCATGTCAAAAAAGTTGTCAAAAATGTCTAACTTTGCCTGGTTTTCAATAAAATCGTGTTTATTGAAACGATTAGTCAAGAAGCATAAAATTTGTTGCTTGATTTTATGCTTCATGACCAATCGTTTCAATAAACACAATTTTATTGAAAATCAGGCAAAGTTTGACATATTTGACAACTTTTTTTGACATGCTTGAACGCAACCTAAAAAAGAAATATTTAAGTTCTTGTGGACTCATTGATTGATAACAATAGCTTCTGCTATGAAAATTTTCGCTCTCCCAGTAAAAGAATGCAAAATTTTTCTAGAGCATTTTCGAAATTCATGGTGTTTCGTTATGTAGATTAATGCATTCAAAATTCCGTTAAGTTCACTTCCATATTGTATAAAACGAGAATATGAATTGGTTACCACATCTATTATACCAAAATACTATAAAAAATGTTCAATTTATACATGATCCATAGTTTCACATACCCGTTGTAACATTTGTAACGTCGATGGGACTACATAAAAGACTCCAAAACATAGTAGCGCCAATGCAACGGTCGAGAAAAGTTTCCGTTGTACCTTAGTTATTTGTTTGTGGGCGTAAATTAGCTGCGTTTTTGTTAAAGAAGTTTGAATGTAAAAGAGAAATAAGCTAGCTAAGTATGTTACTAAAAATTACAAGGAAACCTCCAGAGCTACTACACAAGGCTCTAGGAAGATTGTCAACGAAAAAGCGGAAAAAATTTCGTTGGCAATCTTCCTAGAGCCCTACACAATAGGGGACCACCCACGTGAAAAATTTTCGAAAGTTTTTTCTGGAAATAATCCCTCTAGGAATAAAAACATCCGAGGAATCCGAATTTAACATTTAAAAAATTCCTCGGATTCAAGTAAAGCTGTATATCGACGCGAAAACTCGAGAAAATAACATATTTTGGTCTAAAAATATGTTAATAAAAATGAATATAAGAAAGAACGTTGTTTTTAGATATGTTATTTTCTCGAATTTTCGCGTCGATATACAGCTTTTCTTGAATCCGAGAAATTTTATAACATCAAATTCGGATTGCCGGCACATTTTTACCCTCAAAGGGGTCATTTTTAGGCAAAAATCGCATTTTTACGACTTTTTGCTTCAATACACAATACGCCTTCCCTGAATTAGGGAAGCGTTTTTTCGCTTCGAAAATGTAAATTCGGATTCCCTGCACATTTTTACCCCTAGAGGGGTCATTTCCAGAAAAAAATTTTCAATTGGATGACCCCCCTTGTGCCCTATTGTGTAGTAGCTCCAAACCTCCAATGACAATCATCATTTTGTTAACTTACAGAAGAAAGGAATAGTGATGATTGTAGAATAAGTGGGTGTAAATAGCTCATACGTTTTCCCATTACCATATAAGCAATAGCTCAATGAAGGAAGATCGTTTCCAATCAACTTTCCGTAGATATAAATACACACAAGGCTGAGAAAAACGATGATTAGAATAACAGCACTAGCGATGACAATTTTCTTAATTCAAAATTTTTAGATTTTTAGTACTACTAAGCATTAGCTGCCGCAAATAACTTTTTTTATCGTACGTTGATCTACGCATCATAACAAACATTTTTTGGTATCATTAGTCAGAAAAAGAAAAAAACAAGTTCGTTTTAGAATATTTGGAGCTCGTCTACTTCGGGGGGGGGGGCCACCCACGTGATTTTTTTTCAAAAAATTTTTTTTCCGATTTTCTTCTAAAAACCGACTTTTTAGGGTAATTTTTAGGCGGAAAATCGATTGCCCGCATTCTCGAAGCGTGAAAATGCTTCCTTGACCCTGATTCAGGGAAATATATGTGTGTATTGAAGCGAAAATATGAAATTTTTGGATTTTTCTTCTAAAATCATCGTTCTAAGGGTTATTTTATGCGAGAAATCGATTAAGCGCATCCTCGAAGCGTCAAAATGCATCCTTGACCATCATCCTTGAAAAATTATGTTTCTACCGCAACGCTTCGGTGATGCGCTGAATCGATTTCTCGCATAAAATAACCCTTAGAATGATGATTTTAGAAGAAAAATCCAAAATT
>OZJO01010498.1:0-30895 GCA_900406225.1 Acrobeloides nanus
ATTTGTGCATTATGTGTTATATATAATGGCACTAGGGGGCTATAGCCCCTCTGTCGATCGAAAATTAAAGGAAAAAAATGAAATTTTTGAGGAAAGTTTTCAAAATTTTCACGTTTAGTCCCCCCTAGTGGCTTAGACAGGTACCCCCTATGTACCAAAATTTTTTAACAAACCCTTACACATAAGGGTCTTTCACTTATGTTTTTTGGGAAAAATCGGCCTTTTTTGAGGAAACGCCCTCTCCCCCTAGCCGACCCTTCTGCCTATCCTTCCCTTGTCGTGGATTAGCCTTTTTGAAGACGATAGACGCTGCTAGTTCGACGATGGTACCGCCTGGGGGATTTTGTTCGTGTTTTTTTAAGATCGTTTGATCGTGGGTCTAATTGCTACTGTTTAGGCGTCTCTTACATGAATACGAAACGAAGCTAGCGAGTGTATTGTATTGTCTAACGATTGATCTAGTTCTGACTATTCAAGAAATTGAGTAGTTGGATTCCGAACCCCGGGACGAAATAAAGAATTTCCTTGCTGAGTTGAGACGATCCACCAGTTCTAACATGATTTCGACAAAAGACACAATTTTCGTCAGTTAGCTATCACATCTGCAGCTGTGATTTCTGTTAAAATTTGACCGGAATTGAAATAAAAAGTGTAATTTGCCATATTTTTTTGTTGTATTTTTCTGATGACTTATCATGTGTGTGTGAAAGTGATTTGTTAAAATATAATAAATAAAAGCCGTAAAAAATCGACTAATCTTTTTATTTAATATTTTATGAAAAATTGCAACATAGTAAAAAAGTCCAACTAATTAAAACTGTGTCTTTGGACGGGATTCAAGATATTTCTTCAATTGTGGCAATGCATAGACAGTTTCTTTATGCTTGAGAAGATCTTTGTAGGCAGACATCACACTTGGACCGAGTTCTTCAAATGTCTCCATAAAGTTGGCAATGTAAAAGTCCACCCAGCTAACACCACTCTTGGCAAAGAATCCAGAGCCGGATTCTTTGAGAAGTTTCTCCAAAACTGGCATGTTCTTTTCCATAGAAGTCTTAAAGACGGTATTGTAGAGTTCATCTTTATCTCCTTCTCCACGGCCCATGAGAGCCATGAAGTAGGGACGGCATTCGGTAGCGACGTCTTTCATAAAATCGGCAATAGCGTCAAGTTGAGCTGATTCCCAATCATCTTTTCCAGCAAGGCCTAAATTTTAAGTTTTTTTAAAGAGGGTCATAGAGCCAAGGGGGCTAATCTCTTATTGTCTACACCCATTTTTAAATATTAATTTATTGTTGACTACACCCATATAGGTTTTGGCTTTAGTCTAGACTTGGGCTTATGCTTAGGATTAAGCTTGGGCTTAGGTACGGTTTAGGCTTAGTTTTAGACTTAGGCTTAGACTTAGTTTTAGGCTTAAACTTAGGCTTAGACTTACAAGGGAACCTCAACATAGGTCCCGGGATTTTTTCCAAAAGTCAAATGTATTATTTTTATTTATCAAAAAGCAATATTTTTGGCGCTATTCCTAGCGGCTGATGGGGAAAAATTTTTTTCTATGGGCCTTACAAGGATTTTTCCAGCATTTTTTCGTTTTAAGGCCATATCTCAGCCAATTTAAATCTGATTGGACTCAACGATAGCTCATTGAATTCCTGAGATAGGTGCTAACTCCTTTCGGAAATTTGAAACAAAGTCGTATTTCCTCATATAATTTTTAGCAAGTTTGTAGACTTTTTTGTTATTGTTAAAAATCATTAGACTCCTTACCATGTTTCCTAGCCAAAAATCTAGCAATAGCAAAACTCTGTGCCAGAGGTTTTCCATCGACTTCAAGAATTGGCAATTGACCAAATGGGGTAGCTTAAAAACAATTTTTTCAAAACCTCATTTTTGCACATACTTGTCTTCATATTTGGCCATTCTTCAAATGAAATATGCTTATCTTCATATGGAACATTAGCATAGTGCAAGATCAAACGAGCCATTTCTCCAAGACCACGAACTGGGAAATACATGAGCTTGTATTGGACCATTTTTAAGCTGTTTAGAAATTTTTAAACTAAAAGGACAAATTCAAACTTGAGTTCAAAATAGAGGTGTGCTTGTTCAGGCCAGATCGGCCAAAGTCGTCATGTCATCAGGCCGTTCAATTTTTGTCAAGTAATGACAGATCAGCCCTAGGCCTGACGTGCTGCGGGCTGCTAAGTGATCAGCCTAGCCTATGGCTAATCCAGGCCAGGCTGGTCCGGTCTGTGCACACCTCTAATTCAAAAAATTAAGAAAAATAAACAAGAATATATTTTTTGTGAGTTCACTTTGTTTGAGCTCACTAAATGATGGAAAATTAAAGACTGACTGTTTGGAACACAACAGGCACTACTTATTAATATTCTGGGCGAGAGACGTTTATAATGTAAAACTAGTTTTGGAGAAAATTCTCGCATTGCCACGTTGCATGCACATTTTTTTCAATTGATTGTGAGCGATTAGGGCACAAACTATGCCAAAAAATTTTTTGCAAATTGAATTTCGTATGTGCCCTATTTCTATAGTTGAACACAAAAGTCATAAAAAATTTATTTCAAAATTAATTTATTACAAAGATTAAAAAATCATAAAATTTTCTCCAAAAAATTGTCTATAGATTAGAATAAAGTTTTTGGAGCCTTTTCAAGATTTCTTCAGTTAAAGAAGTGCATAAACCCTTTCCTTATGAATCAAAATTTCCGATAATTAGCCATAGTTTTTGGATCAATCCCTTCTAATGTTTCGGTAATGGCAGTAGCAACATAGAAATCGACCCAGCTTACATCACTTTTGACAACGAATTCAGAACCGGATTCCTTGAGAAGCTTCTCCAAAATTAGAATACTTTTTTCAACAGTTGTCTTAAAATCAGATTCGTAGAGCTCTTCTTTATTTCCGGGAGCCCATTCGATGGGGGAGGGGTCAGACAAAAACTTACGTTTACAATGAGTTGAAAATTTTTTGATTATTCATATATTTTTGAATAAACATGGATATACATGAGCTACTTGTATATCCGGGTTAAATAGTCATATCTTTTGGTTATTACTAAAAATAATGAGAGGGTCCTATTTTTATGCGATTGCCATATTAAATTTGGGTTTAATTGAAAATCTAATCCTTATTTACCGAAGAAGGTAATCTTTTGTATTTAATATTTTATGAAAAATTGCAGCATAGTAAAAGTCCAACTAACTAAAACTGCGTCTTTGGGCGGGATTCAAGATATTTCTTCAATTGTGGCAATGCATAGACAGTTTCTTTATGCTTGAGAAGATCTTTGTAGACAGACATCACACTTGGAATGAGTCTTTCGAATGTCTCGATAAAGCTGGCAATGTAAAAGTCCACCCAGCTAACACCACTCTTGGCAAAGAATCCAGAGCCGGATTCTTTGAGAAGTTTCTCCAAAACTGGCATGTTCTTTTCCATAGAAGTCTTAAAGACGGTATTATGGAGTTCATCTTTGTCTCCTTCTCCACAGCTCATACGAGCCATGAAGTAGGAACGGCATTCGGTAGTGATGTCTTCTTTCATAAAATCGGCAATAGCGTCAAGTTGAGCGGATTCCCAATCATCTTTTCCAGCAAAGCCTAAATTTTAAGTTTTTTAAAGAGGATCATAGAGCCAGGGGGTTAATCGCTCATCTTCTTTTCCCCATCTTTTTTACCCATCTTTAGGGTAAATCCATTTTTCAAGGGAAGGACCATAAAGATGATAGGTGTTAACTCCTTTCGGAAATTTGAAACATTCAAAAAGTCATATTTCTTCATATAATTTTTAGCAAATTTGTAGAATTTTGTTGTTGTTAAAAATCATTAGACTCCTTATAGGTTGTTTTTTTGAAAGATCCCGAGTTTGCGTTTTTAAGAAATTCGTTATTTTAAATGATCGTGTCAATACTCAAACTTTATTACAAATCAGGCAATGTTTCCATTGAAAAATGTTGTTGATTTCAAAATGTATAGGTTCCGCAGCCCCGCTGTCAAATTCGGTGATCTTGGTCTTAAAAAATTCGTCATTAACCATATTTTGATGAAATAGAACGATTTTCTCGATAAACTTTCAAAAAAGCCACTAACAATGGCAAATGCCGAATTGCGGATTTTTCTGAAGGCGTAGGTTCAAATCCGGGTGGCGCACGTTTCTTTTTGCCTCATTTTGTGTTTGCAAAGATGTCAAGAAAACTATTTTTTGGAAAAGGATAATCGACAAAGTCAATCCATAGCGTTGTAAAATAGGCTTTCAGGATTTTTTTAAGCCCAAGATCATCAAAAACGGATGAAAACTGACGGAGGAGATGCGTTCTGAAATTTCTTCTTCTCTATGCCATTTTTAGTGGCTTTTTTGAAAGTTTATCGAGAAAATCGTTCTATTTCATCAAAATATGGTTAATGACGAATTTTTTAAGACCAAGATCACCGAATTTGACAGCGGGGCTGCGGAGCCTATACATTTTGAAATCAACAACATTTTTCAATGGAAACATTGCCTGATTTGCAATAAAATTTGAGTATTGACACGATCATTTAAAATAACGAATTTCTTAAAAAACACGAACTCGGGATCTTTCAAAAAAAAAACAACCTATACCATGTTTCTTAGCCAAAAATCTAGCAATAGCAAAACTCTGTGCCAGAGGTTTTCCATCGACTTCAAGAATTGGCAATTGACCAAATGGGGTAGCTTAAAATCAATTTTTTCAAAACCTCATTTTTGCACATACTTGTCTTCATATTTGGCCATTCTTCAAATGAAATATGCTTATCTTCATATGGAACATTAGCATAGTGCAAGATCAAACGAGTCGTTTCTGCAAGACCACGAACTGGGTAATAAATGAGTTTGTATTGGACCATTTTTAAGCTGTTTAGAAATTTTTAAACTAAAAGGACAAACTCAAACTTGAGTTCAAAATAGAGATGTGCTTGGCCCAGGCCAGACCGGTCAAAGCCGTCCTGCCATCAGGCCATTCAATTTTTGTCAGATAAACACAGATCAGCCCTAGGCCTGACCTGTTGCGGGCTGCCAAGTGATCAGGCCGGTCTTATGGCTAATCCGGGCCAGGCCGAAAAGGTATACTTTTTTAGTCCAGGTCAAAGTCCAGTCCCATGGTCAAAAAAGTTGAAAGTTTTCAATTTAATTATTTCAATTTAAGTCAAATCAGACCAAAAACTATGGGAAAATGTTTTAAATGATGAAAAAATATGAAATAATTCATTTTTGGGGTAAAACGAGTCGTTTTAGATAGGCTTTTCACCTCCCTTATCACTCGGAGGACCGACTGAAATTTTTTTACATTTCGCTATTTCCAGCTATGCTGATTACAAATATGCTAAGATAAAAAATTTTACTACACGAAATTTCGAGCTAGTGGCCTTTGAACTTTGTACCATGTTGATAATTGGATGTCGTTAGTAAAATGGGCATACCTCCTCGTAGGAATTGAATTGGGAGATGGTTGACCACTCAAGTGAAAACTGGTGATCTACCCTATAACTATTGTATAAACACCTATAGAAAGTTTTCGCTTCAATAAAAAGTTATGAGCCTATCTTTGAAAAAACTCCGGTTTTTTTACCGGATTTTTTTGACAAAGATCGGCATTTTAAGCCGTGTTGCAGGACTTTCCATAAGAAATGACGTCACAATTCGTATAGCCCAGTTTCTCAGGATAATTTTTATATATTGGGTTTGGTATGTTTGCATACAAATTTACTAGCTACAAGCCAATTTATGAAAAAATGGTGATTTTTCGATACATTTAGTTTACCAAGCTTCCAAAACCTATGTTAACTTAGTTCTTTTTGTCCAAAAATGAATTGTTTCACCGCTTTGGGCTTTGGCAAAAAATTTCTGATACTCGGTCGAAAAAATTTTTTTGCCAAAACAGCCTATATAGGGGTAAAATCATGCGAAAAATCGATTGCGCGTATTCCCGAAGGGTGAAAATGCTTCTTTGACCCTGATTCAGGGAAATAGGTGTGTGTATTGAAGCGAAAATTGAAAAATTTTGAAATTTCTCCCTCAAAATTATATTTTATGCGGGGAATCGATTGCGCGCTTTCCCGAAGCTGGAAAATGCTTCCCTAGCCCTGGTTCAAGGAAATGAGTGTTTTGTATTGAAGCGAAAATATGAAAATTTTGGATTTTTCTTCTAAAATCATCGTTCTAAGGGTTATTTTATGAGAAAAATCGATTCAGCGCATCCCCGAAGCGTTGTGGTAGAAACATAATTTTTCAAGGACGATGATCAAGGATGCATTTTGACGCGGGACGTACATGGGTTTTTAAGACAAGAGTTTCTCAAGTGAGTTTTTGATGAATCCTTAAAATTTCAAAAATAGCTTAAGATTTAAATTATGCGAATTTCGAAATATAGCAAGCCTGGCTCCATAGAGGAAAATTGCTCCCCCCCCCCCAACAAGGACGTGAGAAAATTACCCCGGTGGCAATTGCCCTGGATGCCACGATTTATATAGGGAACAATTGCCTCGTCACCCTCACCGTAGGGAAATTATTCTCCCATGGAAAAGTACCCCGGGTTTTACGTCATAGCTGGGGCAATTGTCCTACGGGGCAATTGTTCTGGGGCAGCTGTAGTTTCGCCTCAATGACAACAAAATATAGGGTTTGATTTTTCTTTCAAAAATTTTAAACCCCTAGTTTATAAATTGAAATATTAAGAAAGTGTTTTACAGTTAAAACTTGAGGGCTATTGTCTCTTTATTGATTTGGTGTCGCGCAAATTTGCATAAGATTTTACCTCTTAACCATTTGAAGAGTTGTGTTATTCAACTCCTTTTTGTAATACGCACTTACTCATCTAGTTGGATTTATTTAGTTGTATTGAACATCATCGTCCATGAGGTCAATAAAAAAAGTTCAACCTGTATAAACATTGATCCTTCTGTAAATTTTGAGAAATGACCACAACTCATATTTTATTCAGCTGAATAAACATGGATATACATGAGCTACTTGTATATCCGGGTTAAATAGTCATATCTTCTGGTTATTACTAAAAATAATGAGAGGGTCCTATTTTTATGCTATTGTCATATTAAATTTGGGTTTAATTGAAAGTCTAAATCCTTATTTACCGAAGAAGTTGACTAGAGAAAAGGTTAGTCTTGGAAAAAATCTCTGAGAGAAAATCTCTTTTTGTATCAGCCCGGACTCCAAATGGTTATTTTGTGACACCAGGACCTAAGGAATACCGGCCCCATGGGTCCCGAAAACCAATGACCCATGGACCCCATGCAGGTCCTGGATACAGTATCCTTGAATCGGGGTTCCGATTCGGGATCCTGGGCTCCGTAATCATGCACTCAAAGGGCGACCAAGGGGCCCAGAACTTAGAAAAAACATTCCAAATTGCTTTTTACTGAAAAAAATTTTGGGGCACAAAATTGAGGGAGGGGTTCTTAAGGTCTGTTTTCCATCCCAGGATCCGATAGGGTCTCGGATCCATGATCTAACTGGGGGCCTAGATCCATTGGGATCCCGGACCCAGGGTCCGAGGTAGGGCTGTGTTCCGATTTGTAATAACTTTAAGAAGAAGCCAAGAGTTCCACTTATTTTTTGGAAGGTTCATTAATTTGTAGAAACGTCAAATTTACTTAAATGACATAAAGAATGGCGGAAAAATGGCTATTCATGAGATGAACTACGTTTATGAGCGGCTTATTTTGTATCGAGAAAGTTTTCGAAAAATTATCCAAAATAATCATACTTCGATGGCACAAATGGAACGGATTTATGTAAAAAAAACTTTGAACTTTATTTTTTCAACAAAAATTCAGAATATAAGAAGGTTAAGGGCCTTAGACAGAGGAGTGCAAACATCATATGACGATATTCCAGATATAAATGAAGATTTGAAAGATTTCTTGTTTCAAGTATAGTTATCAAGTTTAGCTACAAAAATTTTTTTAGAGTGACATAGTTTTAAATCCAGATCAGGTTGATGCGCTGTTGGGGAAAAAGGTTAATATAAATTCAAATTGGATTATAAGTCGGAAATATTATGATGAGCCAGAAGATAGGAAATGGCATTCAAATGAACCGATTTCTTATGTTTTTGATAGTTCGATATTAGGTATGGAGCAGGGATGCAGTGCCTTGAGCGGGGGGGGGGTAAAGGTGTAATTACCCCCCTAAAATTCCAAAAACTCATTGAAAAAATGAAGAAAATCCATAAATTACCCCCTCCCGCTGTCGGAATCTCCCAGGGGGTGTTACTTTTTGTCACTTGTGCATCCCTAGTATGAGGTTTCCAAAAACTTGGATTTTTTCATCACTCTTCACGAATAAGATGACATAAACATTTTAGAATCCGCTCTAAAACGTGACATAAAACAGGCACTCGCATTTTGGAGCAACCATACATGCCTATCATTTAGTGAAAATGGAAAAACTTATCCAAAAATTCGTTTCATACGCGGTGCTGGATGCTATAGTCGAGTTGGTAAAGAAACAACTTGGCTAGAACAAGATATTTCTATCGGTTATGGATGCGAGACTGTAAGTCTATCTATACATTCAAGACAAAAATTTTTTCTAGTTTGCCATTATTTCACATATGATTGGTCACACTTTTGGGTAAGTTATATAGCTTACTAAATTTTTGATTAGCTAATAAATTTTTCTAGGCTTTGGCATACTCATGCTAGACCAGATAGAGATTCTCATATTTCTATTATTTGGGATGAGATTCCGATAAATGGATATGAGATGGAAAGGCATAAAAAATTGCCAAATGATACGATTTTTAAAGAGGGATTAACAGAAGAGTATGACTATGATTCTTTGATGCACATGCCAGAAGGTAAAAAAGCAAAAAATCTAAATTTGGAGCAGAAAAGGAACTGGAACCTAGTGGCGTAGGCAAGGGAGTAACTTGGGGCTCCAGGGCCACTCAACCCACGGACCACTCAACCCGGACAACTCAATCCACGGACAACTCAACCCACGACAACTCAACTCACGGACAACTCAACCCACGGACCACTCAACCCAAAGAGTGGGTTAAGTTGTTTGGGCCTAAGTCCTAGGCCTAAGCCTAAGTTCTAGGTCTAAGTCCTAGCCTAAGCCTAAGCCTAAGCCTAAGCCTAAGCCTAAGCCTAAGGCCTAGGCCTAATCTAAGGCCTAAGGCTAAGAAAAGTCCTATAGATTTTTTGTTTGAGTTGTATGGGTTGAATTGTCCTGAGTTGAGTTGTCCTGGGTTGAGTTGTTCGGGTTGAGTGGTCCGGGTTGAGTAGTCCATGGGTTGAGAGTGTCTGCCCTTGTAACTCGGGTACTTACCCATCCCCCAACGTGCCGAAAATCAGAAAAATTACATAAGTGTCCTCTAATGATTTGAGTTGGTACCCTCTCCTAACCCACGAAGTCGAAAATATTCCATTTTCGATCCCCGTGATCCGACATTTAATCCTATTCCTCTACTGGGACCCTCGGCATCGTTGGTGATAAGATTCTGAAGCTGAAAACCATCTCTTGGCTTTCCCTTTCCTTGCTCCTTCTTCAAAATCTTCGAGAAACTAGCAACTCTTCTCGCTTCTTTGAAATCGATTGAGTTAAATTGTTAGTACCTCCCCCCTATCCCTGCCCTAGTACTGAGGTCAAGAGGACTATAGTCCCTTGCTCGCCTTTAGCTCGGCTAAAAATAATGTTTTAGGAAAATCAACTGTACATGCCCCAATAGAAATATTGGCCAACAAATCACAATATCAAAGATCTATGGGGCAACGAAGAGCACCCTCTTTTACGGATGTTTTGACCGTGAATAGAATTAATAGATGCCTAGGTTAAGTAGCTTACAAATCTTATCCAAATAAAAAATTACAGATAAATGCTCATTTGGTGCTATTTGCCAAAATGGAGGCTTTAGAAACCCTAAAGATTGTGATAAGTGTATTTGTCCATGGGGTTTAGGAGGCGGAGCTTGTCAGCAAAGAGAAGGGCCAGAACTTGAATCTTCAAGATGTGGTACTACACTTCATGTAGGTTTTCATGGCTATCAAAGTTTAATAGAAAGTTTAGGCTACTCCATTTTTTCAAACATTACATGGACAAGCTGGAAAATCTCATAACAATACCTTGTTTAAGCATGTTGCTTGTCATTGGCATATTCAAGTAAAGTTGTAGCGTAGCTAGGTAGAAAATAGCGGGCAAGGGACTGAGTCAGGCAAAGGCCGAGACCCGTCCATATTCTGATTTTTATACCACTTCGATCAGGCGATCCAGGCCATGCCAAGGACAGGCTCTCAGTCAGAGGATTTTCTAAAGCTTTTTGGTTTGTCCGAACTATTCCAGGACCCAGCCCTTATTTTTTTTAATACCTCTCTGGGCCTCGTCCCGGCCAGAAAGCCCAAACAGAACCAGAGCCAGGGGGCAAATTGTCGATCTTTCTACCCCTAGCTATAACAAAAAAATTTAGGCACCAGAAGGAAAAGTTATAGAAATTAAGATTATAGAAAGATCTGGAACTTGTTCTGTAGGATGTTTTTATGGTGGCATTGAAGTAAAATTGGGAAATTTTTCTCAAGGAGGTGTTAAGTAAGCTCTTATTTTTTTGACAAAATTTTCAATTTATAGATTTTGTTGCCCTTCCGATGTTGCGGCTAATCCTCTTCTTGTAGCCTCAGGAAACTTGACAGTTGTTAGTGTATATAGCAATCAGGGTATACAAAGTGTTAATCTACAATACAGATATGGTAGAAAAAATTTCACACTATTTTTAAAATAAATTATTAGCTAGTCAGAAAAACATCACTTTATCTCTAACCACTCCGTCACCATTAGAGTGCATCGATAAAAGTCCAGCATGTGAGAAAAATATAAAACTTTGCACAAGCCCTGTAGGTTTTACACAAAAGAGCTACGAGTATAAATTTTAGGTCTATTCAAAAATAATGAGCAAAGTTTGTCGGAATACTTGTGGGATGTGTGTACCAGAAACGACAAAAAATTTTGAAAGATGTCGTGACATATCAGAGTATTTTTGAGATGCAATTTTTAAATTTGATATTTTTAGATGCCAAAACTGGGTAGCTCAAGGATTTTGTGAGTCAAAAGTTTATTCTCGTGAAGACAAGAAATTTTTCTGCCCGAAATCTTGTAATTTATGTCATAATACATTGGATATTATGGAGCCTTTGTTTAATAAATAAAATGTAAAATAACATCAACTTTCTTAATGTTAATGAACTGGAACAAAATTTCGAGGAACCATCTTTTTAGGACTAGAAAATACTATCAGAAGTAGTGTCACCGGTTAAAGGACCAGTCCAGTAATTTACAACCATATGAAAAAATGATATATTCTGAAAGATCATGAAAAATGGATCATTTTTTGTTTTTACGGAATGTTCTGAATCATTATAGTTTTCGAGATAATTGCGTTTGAAATTTGAATTTGTGCACAAGCTCTTCGTTGTAATACACAAACTTTTTTGCGGAAAAATCGATTTTTGCATCAATTTTTTCAATTTTCATAAAATGAACATTATAGCAATTTTATATAGCTAAATGAGACGAACAAAATGGCACCAAAATTATCTAATTTGAACGTTGTTTTGGATTATTGAAACGAAAACATGAAATCAGGGTTTTCGTTTCAATAACCCAAAACAATGTTCAAATTGGATAATTTTGGTGTCATTTGGTTTGTGTCATTTAGCTATAAAAAATTGCTACAATGTTCATTTTATGAAAATTTAAAAAATCGATGCAAAAATCGACTTTTCAGCAAAAAATTCAAAAAAGTTTGTGTATTACAACGAAGAGCTTGTACACAAATTTAAAATTTCAAACGCAATTATCTCGAAAACTACAACGATTCAGAACATGCTGTAAAAACAAAAAATGCTCCATTTTTCATGATCATTCCGAATATATCATTTTTTTCATATGGTTGTAACTAACTGAACTGGTCCTTTAATCCGTTCAATTGTTATATTTCTTGCTAGCCGTTAGAGAAGCGAGATCCAATCAAACCATCTGCATAGAGCGATCAACTCTAGGCTATTTTAGTTCTCTGCCTCACCAATCGGCTCCCCCCCCCTGAGTCAATTCCAACTGAGTCAAATATAAACTGAGTCATTGGACAACTGAGTCAATTCCAATGATCCATCTGATGACTGGATCATTGGAATTTTCAATGACTCAGTTAATAATTGACTCAGTTATCCAATGACTTGATAGAAATTGACTCAATTAGGGGGGCGCCCACCAATCTATCGGCTAGTACTTTTTCCGATGGTTATGCTTAATAAACAATTCTTGGGTAACTCATTTGAAGGAAATCCTTCAAAAATATATTGAAGAACCTGATTTAGAATCGGATCAATTGCTGTATGCTCCATAATTTGTTTAGGTAATACTGGAATATTTTCAAGATATCTCAAAAAGCTGATTAATTTGTTGATCAAAGAAAATGTTTTCTTTATCAAATTCTTCATCTATTCCAATTGTTAATTTTGAAAGACCATTGACTTGATCAAATTCTGACGTAGATTTATAGATTTATACATTACATCAAAAGAATATTTCATCAGAATGATTGCCCATCTTTGTGACCTATTAGAGGCAGTCTTTGGTATGCCTTTCTTGAAACCAAATATGGTGTCAAGGGGTGTGACAAGTGTGAAGTGATTACTCCATATGTATTGATGATACTTGTTAAACAACATAAAGAGTAACAGCATAACTGTTATAGTAGTAATAATATAGCATTAAAAAAAATCGATTTTCTTATTTTTTCACTCAATAACTTTTTACAGGGTGCCCCAAAAATTGGTAATTTTACGATTTTTGAAGATTTTTTCCAAATTTTTTATTCTTCAATAAGTAGGGATTTTTCTATGCAAGAAATCGATTGCACGCATTGCCGGACCTTGAAAACGCTTCTTTGGCCCTGTATTAGCCATATTTTCGCTTCAATGCACACGTTTCTTCTCTAAATCAGGGTCAGGGAAGCGTTTTTAAGATCCTGGAATGCGCGCAATCGATTTCTTGATTAGGAAATCTCCAATATAGGGTTATTTTAATGAAAATTAAAAATTTTTTTAAAAAGTTAAAAAATCGCAAAATTGCCATATTTTTGGGCACCCTGTAATCGCCAATAAAATTGGTTTGCTCTAACCCGATCTTTGATAAAACAATTTGCACAAAAAATTCGTCACGATTATTTCCGATTCTGCCGACTCCAATAGATTGGCGACCTATGTATATCAATTTAAATGCTAAAGTGTGGGTGCATCCTGCTTTTATCAAAAACTAGGTATAATAATACACAGACCGGGACCATAAATTTCCTTTCTCTTTGTGTTGATAAGCCTCTCGTGTTAAGTGAAAAAGACGGCTTGAAGCATGTCTGCTCGAGTACAGGGCTTGGAATCATAGGACTTTGCTTCTAGAAAGTAAAAAGGCGAAAAAAAAGCTAACAGTCATTGATTGATAGGGCAGCTGGGGTTTTATGAGTGTGAGAAAGTCAAAGGTTTTGTTTTTATTTGGTTATAAAGGCTTGTGCAATGATGGCTTGTGACTTTTTTTTAACAAACAAGCCACTCGGCTGTAGTCCGTTTTTGTCTATGAGTAAAAATTATTGCAAGCCCATAACTTATTGAATCAAGAAGGCTCCCGTCCGGGGATACCATAACGCTGTGGATAAAGAAGCTGACCGTCCGATCATGTTAAACAATTTGAGACAGGCAGATTCGATCCCACTAGGGGTCAATATTTTGATTTAAAAAAATAATGATAGGCAAAAATAAATTTGCCATCGTAAAATTTTTGCCTATCATTATGTTCTTGAAACTCAAAAGTTGGATCCTAGCGGAGATCGAACCTGGCTGTCTCAACGTTGCTTAACTTGCCAGATCGGACGGGCGCCTTCTTTATCCACTTGTGCATTACTACGAGGTCAGAATTAGGAGCGTTTACTCCAAGGGTTCCATGGTTCGGCGGTACTGGGCTTGTCTCAGGCATTCCTCAAGTCTGGTTCAAACCCCGCTTGAGGTCACAAGATTTTGCCTAGTAGTAACGTCTCTTCGGAAGGCTCTCTAGAATGCTCGTCATTACAATCCATTGAGTTATGGGGCGCAAGAATTTTCATCTTGCATAACTACAGGATGTCGCAAAAAAGGTCCCATTTTTTAAATGAATTTTGAACTAAAATTTTTTCCTAAAAATGACCCTATTAAAGGTAATTCGATTCGGGGATTCGATTGATAAATTGCCGAAGCGTGACAACGTTGATTAGAAGAAAAATGCAAAAAAAGGCCATTTTTGCTTCAGAAGCACTATTTTTTCCTTGAATCAGGGGGGGGGGAAAGCATTTTCACGCTTCAAAAATGCTCGCAATCGACTCCCCACATCGAATCACCCCTAAAAAAGTCATTTTTAAGAAAAAATTTTGGGTCCAAAATTCATGAAAAAATAATAAACATGTAACTTTTTGCGCCACCCTGTATATGAATACGCACTTTTGCTACTTTTGCTAGCTTTTTTGAAATTCATCCATTAGGAGAATAATCACAAATTTTAGCAATGTCCCAATCACCTTCATCACAACGCACTGAACTTCCTCGTTTCGTACAAATCACTCCTCATGTCACCGATATTGGCGCATCGATTCGCCAACTAATCGAAGTTGGAAAAAACCAAGCGGCTAAAAAGAATAATCCTTATGGAATCAGCCATTCAGCTCGTGGTTCTAGTGAATCATTTGATTCTGGTGTTGGTTTTTCAACAGATGCGAATTTCAAATCATCACATCGATATTATCCAAGTACACCATTACATGTTATGAAACAAGAAGATTTAAACGATGGAAGGCAAGTTAGTATGCCCTCGGAAGCTGGAAGACAAGTTGGAGCACAGTCGGAAACAAATTCAAAGTTTTTGGCATATGGTTCAAATCAAGATTGTAGTACTTCTATAGTTCCATCAAGGTATTTTAATTTGCTAGGATTTTCTTGTTTTTTCCACACCCAATTTTCGAAATCTTGTGTTTGGCACTACAGAGTGTATAAAAAAATAGGTTAGGAAATTTCCGGGAATTTGCGAATTTGAGTGTTTGCCTAAAACTTGACCTAAAAAAATTAAAACATCATAATGGCCAAAACACTACTCGCCCAAATTATGGTTTGACTCCCTGTTTCAACGCGAGTTTTTGGGCGATTTGTGTTTTGGTCGAGTTGATTTTTGCCAAGTTGTATTTTGACCGAGTTGTGTTTTGGGCGAGTTGTACTTTGGCCAAGTTGTGTTTTGGCCGAGTTGTCGTTTGGCCGAGCTGCTTTTGGGAGATGTAGGGTCGCCGTACTTCAAAGTCGAAATTAGTGACATGACATTCATTGACCACCATAGTGTAGTGGTCCATTGCGCTGCCAAGTCTTAGGCATCATCTTCACTAGCAACAGTTCGATTCTCCTTGCATCAAAAGGATTTTGTTCGAACCCCTCCTTAGGGAGTTCACAACATCTATATTCCATAAGGAAATTAATTCCAGTTTGTTTAGTTCTATGACGCCTTCTAATCACGCTAATTTCCATTCACAAGTATATCAACAGCAAGCTTATCCTTACAATATTCCACAACCATCGTACTTATCTAATCATGTAATTACTCATGCTCCAATAAAATATCCTACAACAGTTGATGAGTACGGTCCTCTACCTCCTGATTGGGAAAAGGATATCGACGAAAATGGATATTTTTATTTTAAAGATCACAAAAATCGTACTACGACTTGGATTGATCCAAGAAAAAGTAGGAACTTAGAAAAAATTAGGGTTGACCAATGACAATTGCCACAAGCAATTGATAAACAACATAAATTCTGTCAATTACTATTTGACAGAGCTGTCAGAAAGCTTGCCTTTGGTGCAAGTTTTACTTGCATCGAATTTTTTCAAAAAAATTTTTTTTGGCTAAAACATGTGTAGAACGACTAAAATAGTTGAAATAACATGTTTTTAGCTAAAATTGGGGGGCAAGTAATACTTGCCGGAAGTTGCATTTTTGCATCATAGGCAAGTAAAACTGGCATGTACAAGTTTTACTTGCACACGTTAATTTCGTCGTGTTTATCTCGAAAAACGATTTAAAAATATTTTTAAATCTTTTCACGACGAAATTAGCGTGTACAAGTAAAATTTAGTAAAACTTACACATGTTTTTTTTAGATATGCAAGTGCAAAATTTTGCCATACCCCAACAGCAACAAAACTGCCAATCTTATAACCATTTTCAAAAAGAAACAAGCTATATGCAATCGAATTTTGTCCAACAATATAATTCACCTGGGTCTAGAGAATCAGCAGATAGATTATCCTACATGGCAAATTAATTTGAATTGCACTATTTTTAAAAAAACCTTATTTTAAATTTTATAAAAATGACTTTTCAATTGTTTGTTTTGTATAAATTTTTTTTCAAAAGCTAATTTTTTCATTAGATGTAAACTTGTGTTATTTGTTATAAACCGGAATCGCTTTTTATGATTTATTTTATGATTATACAGGGTGCGCCAAAAAGGTGGATTTTTGTGATTTTTTTGTGACCCGAGAATTATTATTCTAAGAAAGTATCACTCTAGGGGCAATTTTATGATGTGAATCGATTGTGAGCATTCCCGAGCCTTGAAAATGCTTTCCTGACCCTAATTCAGGGAAAGATTGTTGTTGAAGGTCATTTTTCGCAACTTCAAAAACCCTTTTTGAGTATGAAGAATCTTTTCTAGGATCCCAACATTCAGGATTGCTGTCGCTTGAAGAAATTCGAACTATACTCGATTTTTGGCAAATTTAAGAAAAATTTGAAAATCCACTAACTTCAAAAATCCACATCTTGTCGAAAATAAAACATTTTTTAATAATTGTTTTCATAAAAGAAAGTTGGAATTCTGAGCTATTTTTTACAAAAAGAATTATTGAAAAAGCTTTTAAAATCGCGGAGATATGATTTTTTGAAAATTATGCTTTTTTTCGATTTTCGCACTTTTTTGGAAATAAGGTAAACATCGAAAAAAAGCATAATATTCAAAAAATCATATCTTCGCGATTTTAAAAGCTTTTTCAATAATTTCTTTTGTAAAAAATCCCTCAGATTCCCATCTTTCGAGATTGCCGTCGCTCGAAGAAATCCGTCCTCTACTCAATTTTTGGCAAAGTTTTGAAAATAAGGAAAAATGGGCATTTTGGGTCCAAACTTCAAATGGCTATATCTCGGATAAAACGTGTGATTTTTCAATAATTTTTTTTACAAAAATTTTTCCAGATACCAGCAATCGAATGTGTGGTCGCCCGAAAAAATTCAGTTGAAACTCATTTTTTTTATTAATTTTTTAAAAAAAGTTGGCAAAACCTAAGCCATGGTTAGTGTCCCTTTAAACAGTGATGAATGTCCGTAACGGCTGTAAGTGACGGTTGTACTAATGCCAAAGAATTTTGTGTATTTGAGTTCCTTAATTCAAAATAATGACTTTTAACCTCTTATACATTTTTCATATTGTGGCTCTCCTTGTTAGATACTAAATAAATGACGTCATCGATTTCATAATCGATTCCATGATCGAGAAATAAAGAAGTTATAACATTTTGAAAAATAAGAAAATTTTGTTATTTTTTCACTGTTATTGAAAGGATTATTGAAATTCAGGCAAAAAATTGATTCTATCTGGCTTCACTTTTTTGTATGTTTTGGTGCGCCGTGAGAGGCTTTCTTCAATTTTATAGAATTAAAAATTATGACAATGAAGTGTACAGAGTGTGCGGAAATTATCCGACCCCTTTCCATTCGCTATTTAGGATACTTTTTGTTATAACTTTTGATAGAAACATCTATATATCATGATCTTGGTGTCATTTTAAAGTTTAAAACGTGAGATTTAAAATGACACTAAGATCACGATGAATTGATGTTCCAATCAAAAGTTATGACAAAAAGTATACTACATTGCGGATAGTGGTGGTCGGATAATTTCCGCACACCCTGTATTCAATTTATTAAAAGGAAACACAAAAATATCGAAAATCCAATTTTCGATCTTTAAAAAATTGAAAAAATACAATCAAGGGTCAACAGCATATATCGCTAAATCCTTTAAATATTGCAAATATCCATATCCTTGGCATATTTCACTTGCATTACACCCACTAGTATACCATTGCGTTAAACTAACACCAAAGTAATAAAAGTGATCTCTTGCCGTTGGATCAATATTTGCCGAAGCTGAATCACTGCAATTAGGGTCTTCAGCCCTGTGGCAAATGGTATAGTTGAATCCTGGGCACATCTGGACGGGATACCAGACTTCATAGTGATGATGCCAAAAACTTGTATTACCACTTTCAGTTGGAAGTCGATAGGGTTGATGAGTCATCGGATCGCGATGATTTATGACGCGATATTTATAGGGGACCTAAATATCCAACATTATAAGTGATTAAAATTATGCGTAATATTTGGACATACATGAACACTCCCTGTGGGCGCACCCCTAACTGAGTCAAATGTAAACTGAGTCATTGGACAACTGAGCCAATTCCAATGATACATCTGATGACTGGATCATTGAAATTTTCAATGACTCAGTTAATAATTGACTCAGTTGATAATTGACTCAGTTGTCCAATGACTCAGTTATCCAATGACTCAGTTAATAATTGACTCAGATATCCAATGACTCGGTTGAAATTGACTCAGTTAGGAGGGCGCCTCCCTGTGACCCTAGACCTTAAAATACGAAGTGGTCCGAAACATAAGGGTTCCATTTATTTTTTGGAAAAATTCGAAAATTTTTTGAAAAAATCATAAGGAGGAGCCTTATGTTTTTTCGTACGAAGTCATGAAAAACGATCACTTCGTACGAAGTACTTAAAAATACCACTCCGTACGAAGTACTTTTACAAACCCAAGTGTTATTTATCGTAAGGAGGGATCCTTATGTTTTTTCCAAGATTTTTGACCCTTTACGACGGATAGGGTGTGACTTCCACACCCTTGTTCACGTATGTATTTGGATGACCACTTTGCTCTACCATTTCATCAAACTGTTTAGCGAATATTTGATCTCCAATTCTACATTCACCAAAACTGATATATTTGACCAAAGTTTCTGGATAAAGACCTTCTGCGATAATATATTGCGCATTTAATGCTGCTAGAACACCGCCTAACGAGTGTCCTGTAACCTAAAAATGATTTTTCTTGATAATAACAAAAAAATTTACCCAAAGTTTAAAGCCCTGTTCTTGATAGGTCGGTAAAAGCGATTTTAAGTCGTCGCTAAGGCCGGAACCCCATAGAGCAAAAAATGAATCGTACCAGTACGTAAGAATAGAGCCTCCGAGTGGCCACGGTTTTTTCGCAAAAGTTATATGGTTAACATTTTCAAAGAGATACTAAAAAGTGGTTTTAGTGGATTTTTTGCTGAAAAATCATCATACTTCAGTGACGGAACTGCCACGAAACGATAAAAATATCAGTTTTTCCGATTGTGCAATAGCAATATAAGCATAACAAGTGTCCTAAAATTTGAAATTGTACAGGACGAGATAGATTTTTTTATATTAAAAAAATTCACCAAGAATCGAGATTTTGTCGACTTTCTACAATCGACCTGGGAATCTGAGGAACAGTTTACATTAAGAAAAAATTTTCATTTCTCGAATTTCGGGGGGGGGGGAGTGCGGCCGCCCCTCGCACCCCCTGGATACGCTACTGCTAATCATGATGCTCTAGATTAAGCCTATTAATAAAAAAATTACATTGAATAAACCCAAGCATGGTACCGTGTATTGTTTATATAAAGTCAAAGTGTCATCAAAATAGTTGCCCAGACATGCCATTAATTCTTCCGAAGTATGTGCATATACGGCTGCTATGATTGGTGTGATTTTCTCCCTAGTAAAATTTTCATCGTATGCAGTTTCTGGATCATTTTGATCTGGTATTGCTATGGGACAATCATATGATTCGCTAACCTGCGACGTGCTCGAACATGTCAAATAGAGTAGATTTAGTTGACAGGTATTCGTGTTGGTACACCAACTAATTTAAAATTTCGAAAATTTAAAAAATTCTCCACAGACCTTTGTTGGCAACCATTGGTACAAGTCTCACAGGTTGAAGCATTACAGTTTGTGCCAATTAAAAGAGAGAATCCACTCCCTAGCAATAACGAAAATACTAAAAAAATAAAAGCAGCTCTGGACATGGTCGATGAATTTGGTAATAATGTTTTGTTTTAGAGTGCATTAACCGTTTGAAACAAAAAATAATGATGTATCTAGAGTGAGATTAAAAACGATACGATTTAAATATTATTGAAATCGTATACAACGATCAGACTGAATGGGATTAAAACACGAAAAAGGCTTTAGAGGACGCATGAAAAGTTCCACTTTAGATATTAATCTAGCCATGTTAAATACTAAATACGAGATCTTTAACACATTTTTCGAATTTCTCTGATCGAGATCTTTATAGCATGGTTTACCAGTAGGGGGATACACCGGACCCTCAGGATGGATGGATGAATGGCCTTTCAGGGGAGGGGGTACATGATAAAATTTTCAAAAATTTATATGATGAATGAATTGGAAGGGGAGAGGGTACACGAACCCTCATGATGGATGGATGAATGTTTAGAACATTTTTGATGATCTAAAAACTGCTTTAATTGAAAATAAGGCAACAATAATCGTTGGAATTTTTTTCGAGAGGGGGTGCTTATGTCGAAATGGAGGAGGGAGCACTTATATCGAGGTTTGCCTGTATGCAAAAATTCGAAACAATGGAAGTGTTTTTACGCAAAAATGACATCGCCAACGTGTTTCCCGCATAAAATTACCCCTAATAGGATCATTTTGGTGAAAAAAATTCATCTTTTTTCCATAGTTTTTATAATCACCAGAATACACAGATTATTTTCATTGCAAAATGTAGCGTTTTATTCCAGCTTTTCAATGAGCCCTTAAGGTCGTCTCTATCATTTATTTTGACTGAGATATGAACGATTTTGTGAGACATGCTAAATTTCGAGAAATGTCGAATAACACAACTTTAAAACGTTATATCTCAGCCAGGCTAAAATCATATGACCATAGCAAGGTACCATTAGGAAGCTCTAAAGTAGTGCTATAAAATGCCGCTTTTAGTAGCCACTCGTTCGCTTTAGTAAATTTTTCCCAAATGAATGCCTCAAAAAATGACCAAAAATTTGGAAAATAGCTCCATAACTTTTTATTGCTTTGAGTTTCACTTCATAGTGTATTACAAAAAATATAGCGTATTATCTCAGCTTTCTAATGAGCCCTTAACCTAAGCTCAATCTTTTCATCTGATCGAGATATTGGCCAAAATAGCCCATAATATCTGAAAAATGGTCCATATAGATCTCGGTTCCAAGTAAGGTTTGGGGTCAAAATTTTTGCACCATCATGTTCATCATTGTCGAAAACCTAGGGTATATGCCAGTTTCAAAAAAAACTGAACACTTTAGGGAATTGTTGCCTCCAAGGGTCTATCCTTCTACATACACCTCTGAGATAATTTTTCTGAACTTTTTTGAAGGCTATACCCATATTTTGGTGCCAATCGACTTCTCTCATCGTCCACTACAACTTTAGTTTTGAGTGTATACAGTTTAATTTAACCCTCTTGAGATCATGGCACAAAACATATAGTATATTAAGTTTGTTGGGAAATTTATATTATTGTTAGAAAGTTCATGAATAAATTTTACAACATAATTTGTATTATTTTAATAAATTTGGTGCAGCAGACGACGTGACAACTGATATCAACTGACGAGCTCGGCCCTCATTTGCTTGATCCGGAGAAACTTTGATTACCTTAACTGGAGAAAGAAAAAAACCACGAATCAACTCGACTACTCCATTTCTTAGCGATCGATTGCAAATAATATAGATCAGAGAGGTGTCTCTTAAAACGCATTTTCAAGATAAATTATTGAATTGATTTATAAAAACTTATCATGATATGCTATCCATTCAAAGTTAACAAAAAGGATTAGGGATTCTGTTAAACCTTCTGGACTAGGATGTACTCTATAATTTAAGAATTTAAGAATCAAAATTAAAAAAAAAGATTACAAGAACATCGATAAAGTCATGAACAACTCTACTGAGATCCATAGACATTGTAAAGTTATCTAAAGTTTTGAATCAACATAAGAAAATAACTAAAATATCCATACCATTCGTTGCAATTCGAATATACCCAAACCAGGAGTATTCATGGTTAAACGAACTTTGAGAAGATACAAACAGATCAAAAGATAAAACAACCCAATTAATATCATTGTCACGTAGTTATTGGTCTCATGAAAATAGTTTGCAAACTAAAATCAACTATGTAATCGTATATCCAAATAGGAGTTAAGAGACACTATCTCACGAGATCAGACATTGCCTTAAACGGTTCGACTGCGTCTCCAAGTCGAACCGTTTAAGGCAACTACTTGTGCACCTATGAGTTCTACGAGTGCTATGCATAAGTAAACATTAAAAAGTAAACATATAAAAAGTAAACAAAAAGTTAATGAAAAGTAAACCAAAAAGTATGCAAAAGTAAACAAAATATTTACTTTTTAACGTTTACTTTTTAGCACTTTTTAGTTTACTTTTTATCACTTTTTTGTTATCTTTTATTGGGAGCCTATTTTTTTGGCACCAATATTCTGGATTTCTGAATCTGGATTCTGATCCGGATTCTGAATGCGGATTCTGAACTCGGATTCTGATTCTAAATCCAGATTCTGAATCAAGATTCTGTATTCAGATTCTGAATTCGAATTCTAAATCTGGATTCTGAACTCTTTACGAAAAATTTTTCGTAAAAAGTCTTTTACCATTCGATAGTACTCACGAGTACTAACTAATAACACAAAAAGTACGAAAAAATACATACTTTTAAGCCATCGTGCAAAAGTACAACGAAAAAGTACGATAGCTTGTGGCGACCCTTATTTATTCGAAAATTAGCTATTAAAACATGAAAAAATCTGGTGGTGAAGGGGTACATTCAAGACTTAAACGCAGAAGTTTTGCACGTATATTGAGTCACAAACTCGTTTCAAGCATAGACTCCATCACAGTTGTTATCGTTCCACAGCATACCATGTTTTTGGTCCAAATGCATACATGAACCATCTCCACTGGGCTGATCCGGTGTAGTCCCACCACGAGTTGCCAACCTATGCCCAATCTCCGTCTTCATTTAATAGGCCTATCCATGTATCTATTCCATTCAATAGCTTTAAAAAATTATTTTTGGCAAAAAAATAGTATACGTACGAACCAAAAAGCCTTGTTCAAAAGAATCATGAATTGAGGTCTACTCCTTATCCTAGTGCTTGGCAATGCAATCGAGCATCCGACCAAATGATGGTTTTTCCATTAAAACCGACCTGAAATTTGAGACAAAAATTATAATCTCAAAGGTCCAAAATTGGTGAGATAATGCCGAGCATTCTAGAGAGCCATCCGAAGAGACGTTACTACTAGGCAAAATCTTTTGGCCTCAAGCGGGGTTTGAACTTGAGGGGCGCCTGAGACAAGTCCAGTACCACCGAACCAAGGAACCCTTGGATTAACCGCTCCTAATTCTGACCTCGTAGTAATGCACAACTTCCTCGCTCTCAAATCGGACAAGTACACAGCTCTTGAACCAATATAGGCACTTGTGGACAAGTGCCCATATTGGTTCAAGAGCTGTGCAAGTCGTATTTCCTTATCTGATAGCAATGGTTGTTGAATACGATCGATTTCGGCTACGATTTGACGAATAATAGCAATTTCTGAAGCGATTCTGAGTAGTGCGAAAGCTAAAAAAAGAACTTAGAATAATTTTGAATATAACAAGTATCGTTTTTAGTAATTACAAACAAAAAAAGACAAAATTTTCAAGAATGAGGGTCAGGGAAGCATTTTCACGCTTTGGGAATGCGCGCAATCGATTTCTCGCACAAAATTACCACCAGAATATCAATCTGGAAATTTTTGTGTTTTTCTTCAAACTATGAAAATGTTAAAATCTAAAAAGGTGCTGCAACAGCTAGTAAAATTCATTGCTTGTCTATGAAATGAGAATTGCTAAAGATCTGGATATTTACAAATGGATAAGGCATGAATGCGATGCGGAGAAAAATTTTTTTGTGCTTACAAAAAAACTTTATTAGCGCCTTGCCCAACAACACCCACGCTCGAAAAACCCTATGCAAATATCAAATTGAGGAGTCAGTGTTTTCATTTCGATACACCAATACTTCGAATCTTCGTTGGTCGTTTCTTCATTTCTTAGTCTAAAAAAAGAAGTTTAACGTTGATGTTTGTTACATCAAAATCTTTTCGCTAAAAAACTTATAATTTCTCAAATTATGGGCTCTAAACTGTATTGACGACAAACTTTAAAATACCTAGTACAAGGTTGTACTTTTTTATGGTTTCAATAAAAAATCCCAATAACGATGTGTGATCATGAACATTCTCATGTGACTAGTTTATTCTGCCGCACTCTGTACAAACACAGATAAACAATTTAGTCCTTTAAATGTTGTGACATAAAACATTATTATTCCAGCTATTACGCAAGTTCGACGAGGAACTTTTTTACGTCATAAATCATGCAGGAAAAACATTTCATTAAATGACGATTTGTATAAGAATCGATCCTGCCACGGAACAGTTTTTGGTGAGGGTCTCAGATTTGTTCGGAAACGTCATATACCCTAGGTTTTCAACTATGGCGAATTAATTGGCGCCAAAATTTCGGTCCCATATCAATTGGGAATACCCGGGTTCGTGAATCGGTGTATTTTTTTAAGTATCGCCGACTAGTCGAGCTTCTAAGGCTTGTAACTCGGCACAGAACTTGTCTCAGGTCACAGTCAAGGTGTCATTGGAAAGCTGAAACATTGCTCTACAACTTTGGAAAAGATCTAAAAATCGGCGATAGCACAGAAGAAAGATATACCAGTTTCTTTGAAATTTTTGCATGATTTTTTACTTTAAAAGATCATACTCTCTGTATGAATTTTTCATTTTTCCTAGGAGTTTCCCACCGCACATCGGACCCTTCTAACTATGTTACTGCCCCGAGAAAATTTTCTAAATAAATCTTTTACTAGAGTTGTGTTTTGATACTCAAGGCTTGCATATGGATCGTCACAAGATCAAGAGCGTTTATTTCTGAAAAGATTGTGCCAAGTGATTTTGCGACTGGCTCACGGGATGAGAAATGGGATGATTAAAAATAAAAACTGTTTAGTGGCAACTAGCGAACCACGAAGCTAAAAAGTTTTTAAAAAATATTTATTAAACAGAGAACCACGCGAATTGTCCGATCATTTTTAGGAAAATACCACCAGAATTCGATAGAGCATATATGACTTCTGACGAAAAGTGTGAAATTTTTTGGAATGGAATTTTTAAAAATTTTTTCTAAAAGATTTTTAAAAATTTGTATTTAAAATTTTTGAAATTTTCATCTCTCAAAATTACTACCTAGCTATACTAGACCTATATCTATACCCAAGCTTGTCAAAAAGTGAACTTTTTGGATTCACTTAGTGAACATGGAGTTCACTTAGTGAATCTGGAAATTTTTGTTTTTTCTTCAAACCATGAAAATGTTAACATCTAAAAAGGTGTTGCGACAGCTAGTAAAATTCATTGCTAGTCTATGAACGGAGAATTTCTAAAGATCTGGATATTTACAAATGGATAAGGCATGGATGGGTGCGGAGAAAAATTTTGTTTGTGCTTACGAAAAAACTATATTAGCGTCTTGCCAAACAACATCCACGTTCGACAAACCCTATGCAAATATCAAATTGATAAATCAGGGTTTTCGTTTCGATACACCAATACTTCGAATCTTCGTTGGTCGTTTCTTCGCTCCTTTAAGTCTAGAAAAAAAGTAACGTTGATGTTTGTTACTTCGAAATCTTTTCGTTAAAAAACTTATAGTTTCTCAAATTATGGGCTCTAAACTGTCTTGTACGACAAACTTTAAATGCCAAGTCGTTTAATGTTGTAACATAACAATATTATTATTCTCAGCTATTATGCAAGTTAAAAGGTTGTACTTTGTTCGACCCCTATAATTTTCAAAATAAATTAGCAACTACAGAAAAAGATCAACTAGAAACACATATAAAAAGTTTAGTCGTTTAAATGTTGTAACATAACAACATTATTATTCTCAGCTATTACGCAAGTTCGACGAGAAACTTTTTTACGGTATAAATCATGCAGGATGAACATTTCATTAACATTTTTACCCTGGTTTTCAACTATAACTTCTGGAATGAAGTGTATAATTGTTCTTCGAAATCGCAGGAAGAATGGAACAACTACGACCGTCCAAATGTTGTGTTGGGCGCAGGCTATATGATTTTCGGAATCGTTTGTATAGTAAGTTAACAAATCGATTTTCTAGATTTTCATGATTTTCTTAGACTTTATAGGTTTTCTGGATTTTCTAGATTTTCTTAGATTTACAAGATTGTCTTGATTTTCTAGATTTCTAAATATAACCGTTTTTAAAACAAATTTTGGAGCTATGTGGATCAGGGGAGGGGGGTCAAAAATAGAAAAAAAATTTTTCTAAAATTTAAAAAAAAAGCCATATTTAGGGGTAATTTTATGCGAAAATCGATTGCGCGCATTCCCGAAGAACGAAAATCTTTGTTTGACCCTTAAAAATTGAAAAATACGTATTTTACCCATATTTATTGACTTTAAACTTAATTACGTATTTTTCAACAAACAAAGGTTTTTACGCTTCGGGGATGCGCGCAATCGATTTTTCGCATAAAATTACCCATAAATATGTTATTTTTTAAAAATTTTAGAAAAATTTTTTTTAAAGAATTTTTGACCCTGAGGTGACCCCCCTGATACACACTAGCTCCCAAATTTTTTCAGTATTATGCATTTATATTTTTAGATTTGCTATGTTCCATTTTTAATCGTAATGAAGCGTAANAGAATTTTTGACCCTGAGGTGACCCCCCTGATACACACTAGCTCCCAAATTTTTTCAGTATTATGCATTTATATTTTTAGATTTGCTATGTTCCATTTTTAATCGTAATGAAGCGTAAAGAATTTATCCAACATCCAGCTTACAAGTTGATGTTTGAACTTGCGATAGTAGATATGGTTGTTGTATTAACGTTGGCTGTAATTAGGGGGTATCAAGTTGCGATGGGCATAAATTTCTGTATGAATAGGATGCTCAATTATTTGAATGCCTATGTGATGCATGGTAGGAGAAAACTCTCAGACTTACAAGGGAAACGCGCGAACTGTCTGATCTTTTTTTGGTAAAGACCACCACCATTCGATATAGCATCTATGACTTCTGTAGAAAAATGATGAAATTTTTGAATTTCTAAAGGCATGGCTATATAGGCTGATTTGTATGGTAGACCCCCCCCCCCTCCCAGGGTTAAGTCTATGTGCTCTATCGAATGCTGGTGGTATTTTCCAAAAATCGATCGGACAATTCGCGCGCTTCTCTGTTTAAAAAATATTTTTTGAACATTTTTTAGTTTGTTATTTCGCTAGTTATGCCACCTGTGTAATATTGGCATTGAATCGTTTCTTAGAGTTGTATTGCAACTCCTTCGTAGATAAGCTATTTGGGGGAAAGCGGATTTATTTTTGGATAGTTTTTCCTATTGTCTATGGAATTGTCGGTTGCTTGGAAGTATCGTCGGTCTTTAATGTGCACAACGACGGCTTCGTTCTAAACCCATATCCATATGCAGGCCTNTATTTCAAAAAATGGTCATAACTTTAAAACGGAATTTTTTCAGAATTTCTCGTCAATGCGAAAAATGTTCCTCATGAAAAGTTAGGGGGTAGGTGGGGGTTCTAGGGGGAAGAATGGAGGCTTGAAACGTTAACCTGTTAAAGTTATGACGATTTGTATGTGTACTTGTAAAAATTTACATAAATTTTTACACTGTAAATGTAAATGTAACTGTAAATGTAAATGTAAAATAATTTTACATTTACATTTACACTGTAAAATATTTTACATTTACATTTACACTTACATTTACACAAGCGGAGTAACAGGCCCCAGGCCTTGAGTATCAAAACACAACTCTAGTAAAAGATTTATTTAGAAAATTTTCTTGGGGCAGTAACATAGTTAGAAGGGTCCGATGTGCGGTGGGAAACTCCTAGGAAAAATGAAAAATTCATACAGAGATCTTTTAAAGTTTTCTTGTTAATTCTGAGCCGAGAAGGGAAGGAATCCCTCTGACTTCGGCGCTCATTTTTTCCGAACTTCATAACTCCTCGGACCTCGGCGCTCGTTTTCCCAAAGCGTGAAAATGCTTCGGCATTGCGTTAAACGGTTCGACTTGTAGCGCAGTCGAACCGTTTAAGGCAATGTCTGATCTCGTGAGATAGTGTCTCTTAACTCCTATTAGATATACGATTACATAGTTGATTTTAGTTTGCAAACTATTTTCATGTGACCAATAACTACGTGACAATGATATTAATTGGGTTGTTTTATCTTTTGATCTGTTTGTATCTTCTCAAAGCTCGTTTAACCATGAATACCCCTGGTTTGGGTATATCCGAATTGCAACGAATGGTATGGATATTTTAGTTATTTTCTTATGTTGATTTAAAACTTTAGATAACTTTACAATGTCTATGGATCTCAGTAGAGTTGTTCATTATTTCATCGATGTTCTTGTAATTTTTTTAAAATTTTGATTCTTAAATTCTTAAATTATAGAGTACATCCTAGTCCAGAAGGTGTAACAGAATCCCTAATCCTTTTTATTAACTTTGAATGGATAGCATATCATGATAAGTTTTTATAAATAAATTCAATAATTTATCTTAAAAATGCGTTTTAAGAGACACCCCTCTGATCTATATTATTTGCAATCGCTCGCTAAGAAATGGAGTAGTCGAGTTGGTTCTTGGTTTTTTCCGTTCTCCAGTTAGGATAAACAAAGTCTCTCCGAATCCAGCAAATGGGGGCCGAGGTGATCTGTTGATTTTAGTTGGTACGTCGGCTGTCGCACCATAATGTATTAAAATAATAAAAATTAAGTTATAAGATTTATTTACAAACTTTCTAACAATAAAATAAAAGTGATAAGTGAAGTGTAAAACGGATTTCTTCGAGCGACCACTTTTTGGATAGCTACTGTAGAAAGGAACGTTCTATAAAAAAATTATTGAAAAATATTTTATTTTCGCTGAGTTATGTCCCTTTGAATTTGAAAAAGTTGAAAAAATGACATTTTTTTCAAAAAATCACTAGCATATTATTTTTCCTCATAGACTTAACCCTGGTTGGAGGGGAGGAGTCTACCATATAAATCATGATGAGTGATTATGTATTTTTTTATATAGCCATGTTTATAGAAATTCAAAAAAGCCTATAAAATTCAAAAAATTCCACTACTTTTCTACAGTAGTCATAGATCTATATCGAATGATGGTGGTCTTTACTAAAAAAAGATCGGTCAGCTCGCGCGGTTTCCTTGTAAGTTTTCCCCTACCTTACATCACATAGCCATTCAAATAATTGAACATCCTATTCATACAGAACGAAGGCACAACCTTGTACTAGGTACAATCTTATACTAGGTACAACCTTGTACTAGGTATTTTAAAGTTTGTCGTCAATACAGTTTAGAGCCCATAATTTGAGAAATTATAAGTTTTTTAGCGAAAAGATTTTGATGTAACAAACATCAACGTTAAACTTCTTTTTTTAGACTAAGAAATGAAGAAACGACCAACGAAGATTCGAAGTACAGTGAAACCTCTATTTAACGACACCCCTGAGGAAGTGTAGTTAAATATAGTCGGGTGGGGTGTCGTTAAATGGAGGTTTTTATTATAATCATTATACTTTGCCGAGAATCGTACATATTTTTTCTTGAAATTTCATCGTTTTTATCGAAAAATCAATAATTTTTGAAAAAAAAATCAATTTTTATTAAAAACTTAACATTTATGGAGCCATCTATAAATTACATTCCCAAAAACTACAAGAATTGTTGCCTCCAAGGGTCGATCCTTATTGAAACTTATAACATAATTTTTATTTTAATACAAAACTTTTTTTAAAGTTTACTCATGATATATCCCTTAGAATAAAGTCGAATCTAACAAATCCAGCATCAATCTACATACACCTCTGAGATAATTTTTCTGACCCCCAAAAAATGAAAAAACTTTTTTGAAGGCTATACCCGTGATTTTGGTGCCAATCGACTTCTTTCATCGTCCACTACAACTTTAGTTTTGAGTGTATACAGTTTAATCTAACCCTCTTGAGATCATGGCACAAAACATATAGTATATTAAGTTTGTTGGAAAATTGATTTTATTGTTAGAAAGTTTGTAAATAAATCATAACTTAATTTTTATTATTTTAATACATTATGGTGCGACAGCCGACCACCAACTGAAATCAACAGATCACCTCGCACACCAGGTCCATTAAAGGCAAAAAAAATTTCGCGGAGAAATCGAAAAAAACGTTCCGTACTTTAATAGAGGACAGTCTTAGGAGTAATATTTGCAATCCCGTTTTAAAAACCTATCGTTCATTTTTGAGATCATTCAAAAATGGCGTTTTTGATCGATGGGTAAATGAATATCTAACATCAATTTTTTGGTTTCAAGATTTTAAACGAAAAAATGACGTATACCTCCGTTTTTTCACCTGAAAAATCGATTGCGCGCAGTTTTAACACATGGTTTCCCTTAAAAAATTGACTTTCTTTAGAACATCGATTTTTGACCTACAAATACCCTTTTTAGCAGTAAAGTAAGGGAAA
>OZJO01010500.1:0-14188 GCA_900406225.1 Acrobeloides nanus
ATTAGTATTTTGTTTGGGGAATAAAATGCAAAAAGAATTTCCGGATTTCGATTTACCAGTGAGAAGTTAGAGATTTTTGAAGTTGAGCCTACAAACCTGCAACATTTCTCGATCCACTTGTGCCACCGTAAATTTTGATTCGAGTTTGGAAAAAGTGAATTAATCTTTTATGCAGATAAGTATGAGAAACAAACTTCGAATTACCCTATTTGTGTTTTAATCCAAGATTAAATTATCGGAAAGATGGTATACCGTAAATATTCTAAAATAAGCCCATGGGCTTATTTTTTTCAATCTCCCAAAAGGGTGGGCTTATTTTAGAGACTGGGCTTATTCTAGAGACTGGGCTTATTTTTTTCAAAGGTCCAAATAAACAATGTAAAAAAAACCAATTTTTGTCATTTTCCAAAAAAGGCGATAAGTTGAGATTAAAAAAATTGAAAATGCGATTTATTAGCCTATGAAAATTTGAAAAAATGGAAATATAATCAAAATTCGATTGATTTGTCGCTAACATAGCCATTGTGCTCGTCTTCGTTCAAATTTTTCAATCTCCCAAAAGAAATATTATTATTTTAGTAACTTTTTTATTTATTCTAGTAACTTTTATTTTAGTAACTTTTTTCGTTATTTTAGTAACTTTTTAGGTTCTATTGCACTTTGGCTGTCCAATCGATTTTTAGCCGTCCAATCGACTTTTAACCGTCCAATGGGGGGTTTAACCGTCTAATCAACTAGGCTTAGGCCTAGGCTTAGGCCTAGGCTTAGGCTTAGGCCTAGGCTTAGGCCTAGGCTTAGGCTTAGGCCTAGGCTTAGGCTTAGGCTTAGGCTTAGGCTTGGGCTTAGGCCTAAGCCTAGGCCCAGGTTTAGGCCTAGGTTTAATCTTAGGATTAGGCTTAGGATTAGGTTTAGGCTTAGGCTTAGACTTAGGCTTAGGCCTAAGCCTAGTTGATTGGACGGTTAAAAGTCGATTGGACGGCTAAAAATCGATTGGACAGCCAAAGTGCAATAGAACCTAAAAAGTTACTAAAATAACGAAAAAAGTTACTAAAATAAAAGTTACTAGAATAAACAAAAAAGTTACAAAAATAAATAAAAAAGTTACTAAGATAATTAGCATTCCTTCCAAAAGGGTGGGCTTATTTTAGAGACTGGGCTTATTCTAGAGACTGGGCTTATTTTTTTCAACCTCGAAAAAGGGTGGGCTTATTTTGGAGACTGGGCTTATTTTAGAGACTGGGCTTATTTTAGAATATTTACGGTAGTTATAATAGTCTTGAGTAACTTTCTGCTATCAGCGGGAATTCATCGGCGGACCGCGGGGTCCGGATGCCTGTCGAGTTCACGAATCAAATCAAGAGGAATTATCAATTCACAAAACGAAGAATTTTCTAAGGATGCCGGTTTTTATGTGTTCTCAAAGAATTAACTAGCTTTTTACAAATTTTGTTGTTGTCATTAACTTGGATAAGACAAACTACAAACTATCAATCATAAAAATGACATGTCAAAAATAATAAAAACTTTGATGAAGACTGTAAGTGCTCAAAAATAATCGGGCAACTTTCACATCGCCTCTAGTCAATGAAGTCCTTTTACATCATAATCCTAGTATAAATACTAGAACGTTAGTTGCTGATTGGTTGTTGGGAATCCAAAAATAAATCTAAACGTAATTTTCTAATATTTTTTGTGGATCTGGGATGATTAATCTGTTTCCTCTCTAGAGTAATCCTGATTTCCTTTAAAGAGGCCAATTTCTTTGACTTATAACAGCTTTTAGCTAAACAAATATTGGGGGTGGACTATTGTGATTAAAATGCATTTCATGATTTATGGGCTTCGAAAATAGCTTTTACAAAAAGAGTGTAGGGGTATATTACTAAAAACTATAGTGTTGTCATACAACGTTATAATAAAGTACACTACACTATAGTTTTCACACGCAACACTATAGTGAAAACTATAGAATGAAACTGTAGACTACACTACAATTTACACATCTCCAAAAATATAGCACTACATTACAGTTTTCATGTGCCCAAAACTGTTGTACACACTACACTACGTTTAAACTGTTGTTATTAATGTTTGAATACTGAGATAAAATAAATTTCAGAAAAATTTCTAGTGCTTATTAATTTGTGTTGTATTAGAAATAGAAATCCTTTCTTATGAATTACTGTCTAAGATTTTTAAATTTTTTTAAACAAATGGGCCGAGAGCATTGTTGCAGAGAAATTCGTAACACAAGTTGAGTTGCCAATCAATGCTTGAAAGAGATCCAGCAGCGGTGCAAGAGAAAGACTCCAATAAAATAAAGTACTTTTATTTTGGTATAAATATCGTCAACTGATTTTTTTATATCAAAATTTCATGATTTTTTCGCTAGGCATGTAGCGAGAATTCAGGTTCGGGGGTCTATACTCCTTGGCTTCCTTTAGGAAAAACTTTTCATTTTTCTGATTTCGGGGGAGGAGAGGAGGTCTATAGACCCTCCCCTCCCTATGTGCCTGCCGGCCTGACCCGACAAAAGTTATGCGGCCTGAGGGTAGGCCAGGCTTAGACTCGGCCCTGTACACCTCTAACAAGGAAAGTTTCCAGTCGTGGTTTCTTCGATTTTGGCCAAACATGCGCGAATTTTTTACCCATGGTGGGAGTACTAAAAAACCGCAAAAATTTTTCCGACCGTCACTCCTATGAGAAGATAGAGCCGAAAATGTGGTTTTTGGGATCAAAATTAGGGTTCAGAGATACCCTCATAATTTTTTATAGATAAAAGCTTTTTCAATAATTTAAAAAGTATGTGTTATAGGGTGGAAAGACGCAAATAATGATAGATTAACTTTGGTCTCAAGCTTTTGTCTTCATGGCTAAAAACGCCTTATAAAAATGATACCATTTTTCTTAAGGAAAATCGAACTTTCGGGGGTCTCATTTCGACTTTATTTTGCCCAGTTCGATTTTAAATCGACTTAAAAAACTGTTTCTAGGTCAGAAAAACACTTTCTGATCATTTTGGGCATAGATTATGAAAGTTCGATTTTCGACCCCCGTTGGACCTTCAGGCTGGGGACCCCAAGTGGATCAAAAATCGAACTTTCATAATCTATGCCCAAAATGATCAGAAAGTGTTTTTCTGACCTAGAAACAGTTTTTTAAGTCGATTTAAAATCGAACTGGGCAAAATAAAGTCGAAATGAGACCCCCGAAAGTTCGATTTTCCTTAAGAAAAATGGTATCATTTTTTTAAGGCGTTTTTAGCCATGAAGACAAAAGCTTGAGACCAAAGTTAATCTATCATTATTTGCGTCTTTCCACCCTATAACACATACTTTTTAAATTATTGAAAAAGCTTTTATCTATAAAAAATTATGAGGGTATCTCTGAACCCTAATTTTGATCCCAAAAACCACATTTTCGGCTCTATCTTCTCATAGGAGTGACGGTCGGAAAAAATTTTTGCGGTTTTTTAGTACTCCCACCATGGGTAAAAAAGTACCCCTATATGAGTCATTTTTAGTTCAAAAAATTTCGATCTCAACAAAAATTTTTCAAGCCCCCAAAATGCACTTTTTTGAATCACCCTGTAGAACAAAAAATTTAAACAAAATTTGTTTGAGCGTATAGATAAGAACTATAAAGACTAGGAAAAAAGTACAAAAAACCTAGAATGACTTAAAAAGAAGCTATACGGTCCTATACAGTGCGTAGGAAGGCCAAAAGTTCGGAGAGGCGGACAACCAAAAACATAAGGGTCTCCCTTATGTATTTTTCGAGATTCGCTCGAAATGAAAAACATAAGAGGTACCCCTTGATTTTTTTGAGCATTGATCAGTTTCGGGAGCGGACCGCTCAATCCGCTCTGTAGTAGCTACGGCACTGGTCCTATACCTCTGGGGAAGGGGTAGATAATGGAGAAATGTCTAAGAGATAGGGATGGCGGGGTAGCTTGGAAGAACATAAGAGCGCGGCGGATAAATTTTAGGTCATAAAACTTGTGGCCTTGTAGCTTAGGGTATTAGGTCATCCCTTACGGTCAATCCTTACCGGTCTTTCCGTAAGCGGACATTCCTTAACGATCTGTAGTCAGTTTCTTCATCACAGAAATATTTTCATGAAAAGTGGTGTTCTACAAAGTTGCTATTGAGATTACGACAAACAACTTTGTAGAACATTACTTTTTGTTTTAAAAATGTAGAATTGTCGGATAAGGAATGACCAGTAAGAGATGACGGTAAGGGTCGTCCGTAACGGTAAGAGTAAGGAATGACCTAGTGCCTAGCTTAGTGATTGTATATTGGCTTTTATTTAAATAGTGTTGTTGGTTCGAATTCCACGGTTGGTAAAATAATTTTGCGTGTTGTTGAGTTCACTTGGCTCAATTTTTAAAAATTTTGGGCGTAAAAATGGATTCGTTTTGCATCATAAATTAATAGAAGGGATAGGGAGAGGGTCATAAGAATTCCAAAAATAAACAAATTTCTTTAAACAATATAAAAATCAGCTAAAAGAGGAATATGATCAGAACCCGCATATTCATTCGGTAATTTTCCAAAAGCCATATCATAATGTGCTGTACTAGGCAAAGATAGTCTTTGTACTAGATGAATACCACTTTCCACAATTTTTCTCATGTTTTCCTAAAAATTGATATTTTTTGGTTTAACACGGAAATGCTCTTTCAGACTTTCAGTTTATTTGAGTGTTTTTGAGCATGCTGAACAACATCATCAACAAAAATTTTTCAAAAAAGCGCTATGAGCACCAAATAAACCGACTTCAATATATCTCTAGGATATCCAGAGGCTATATTTCTAGATATATTGAAGTTGGTTTATTTGGTACTCATAGCGCTTTTTTGAAAAAATTTTTTGTCGATGTTCAGCATGGTCAAAAACACTCAAATAAACCAGAAGTTTGAAAGAGTATTCCCGTGAAAAAAATCTAGAAATTACCGATTCGGGTATCTTTTTCTTAACAGTATAGAAAATATAGTCAGGGCAACCATCGTCTTTGTGATAGGTGGAAATTTCTTTCTGAAAAAAAGAAAATTTAAAGTTGTGGGCGGGGGGTAAATTACCGATCCACCAGGTAAAGTATGTTCATAAACTGAAGCTAATTTCAGAGGATGTTGAAGAATAACACATTCAGTATGGGGTTCATTTGCTAAATTTTTTTGATAATGTCAATTTGGCAAAAAATTAGGGGATAAAATTTTTTAAATTTCATTTTTTAGCATAAAATTTTGACAAAGTGAAAAATTTGAGCTAAAGATTGAAATTCAACAAATTGTTTGAAGAAAATTTGTTAACTCCCTACCTTTTCGAAACAAACAATTGTTGGTGACCAAGCATCTTGATGGAACACAAAAAGTCCTCAAAACCGGGCCACCACTATGTCCTTGACCGGATAGTTCATTTCTTGGACAATCACCAAACTCAAGTTGTCCTTCAGTGATAAATTCATAAACTTTCGAAAAAGGTTCCAAATTAAAGTCTCCACATAGAATCAAGCCCGAATTTTTGGGGATTTTTCCCATTGCCTAAAATTTTTGTTCTGTTTCTGATTTAGCTTTAAATAAAATTTTAGGGTACAAAATTTGTGATCTTTTAGTTTGGTGGTTGTATGTTGTCTTTTGTTCAAATGCTTTTTCAATAAATTTTCTTTTTTTGAAAAAAATATTAAAAAATTGAACTGAAAAACGCAAAAATTTTGGGACGATCTCTTGAGCGCCGGAGGCGCTCGGTCTCCCGGTTCTACTACTAACTAAAAAAAAATAAATTTGTCGGGAAAAAAATTCACCTGATTAATATGAGCAAAAAACACAGCCAATTGATTCAATTTAATATCACCACGATTTTTATTGAATAAAATATGGGTGTTTCCAATAAGCAAATGACGATCTGTACCCGTAAATTTCACACATAAAATCTGGGCTAAAAAATTCGAATTTTCTTGTCAATACTTTTTCTCTCGAAAAACTTACCAACATTATCTTTATCCATAAATTCAGTTTGAAAATTGAAGCGAATTTGTTCGAGAAAAACGTGTTGTAATTTTTCGGAGCGGATGAAAATTGCGCAGCCATCGGCGTTGGTACCGGTTTTTTGAGTATAGAAGCCCTTGTAACCTCCTAAAATGAGATAAACATAAATATATATGTTACCGTTTTATCTGAAAATCAGTTTCTTTCAGATAAAATTAGTTGTATCAGATAAACCTGATTTTCAGATAAAACAGTAACATATATATTGGCTATTATTCAAATAACGTTGCTGGTTCGATTTCTACGGTCGGCAAAATGATTTTGCGTGCTGTTAAATATTTGGCCCAATTTTTATAAAAGTATAATCCATGGGAATACTTTACTCATTAACCCCTCTCAAAATTGAATTTTTTGTGCCTTACTTTCTCTCATCAGCGGATCAAAAAATGATAGGTAATGGGTATATTCCACTTCTTGCAGGCAATATACATCCGCTTTTAAGTTCGCCAATTCTAGGGCTAATAAATTTTGCCTCATTTTCCATTCAAGACAAGTCCTTCTATTGCCACCAAAATAGGGATTTCTACTAAGATGTTGATACAAATAATTTGTCCGCAATATAGTAGTCTGACATAAAACATTATAACTAACAATACGAAGTGGAGTAGGTTTGAGACCCAAAGAAAAAAGGTCTTGTACATTGCTCTAAAATTGAAAATCATGTAAAGTTCCTAGTAGTGATGCGACCATCGAAACTTGGTATTGTCAATTTTTTCAACATAAAATTTTAAAAATATTTTGTCATAAAAAATGATCAAGGAAAAAGTTGTAGGGCACATATTTTTAAACAACTTTTGTGTTAAACTTTTTTTGTAAAAAGTGCCTAGAAAATTTTTTATAATACCAATTTCGAAAAATTACGTTTTTTCACTAAAACCAAATTCAAATTGTCGCGTTAATATACAAACTTACATTAACTTTTTCCATTCCTCTAAAGTGAAAATTCTTCATTTTTGCTGCATAATGAGAAATACTATCTAGATAGCAATTCAAATCCGGTAGGGATCGTTGAAATTTTTCTTTCTCATTTTGATTTATACGAGTAGGGAATAGTGTAATCGTTCTAACTATTTTGGGTGTCATAGTATTATCTTCTTCGCTTGAATCAGGGTCGGGTTCATGCAAATTTTGATTGTTGGTAGGGTTAGACGGTTTGTGCCAAGGAAGTATCGCTTGTTTGAGAGGAGGTTGTTTGAGAAAATCTTCTTTTGTGGGAGTTTTGAGGCGCGATCCTCCGCTCTTTTTGGGAAAGGTTTTTTGTTGTACCGGCAGTTTTGAGCTTGTACTAGGTCCAGGGAGGATTTCGATCTAAAAATAGATGTATAGTATAGGATGAGAGACCTAATTTGCGGTGGTTTTTTTTGCTGCAAATTGGAGGAAATTCGAAATTTTAAAAACGAATATAACATTTTTCATGGCTAGCTTTAAGAAAAATATCGGCTAGATGGCAAAGTGTATAAAAAAACCGACTGTCCGATCTTGCAAGTTAAGCAACATTGAAGCCGCAGGTTCGATTCCCACAAGAGTAACACTTTTGATTTTCAAAAAAAATTTTGCAAAGGGAGCAAAATTTTTTTGAGCTTTTTTGAAAATCAAAAGTTTTATCCTCTTGGGAATCGAACCTGATGGGCCCGACGCAGGTTCGATTCCCAAGAGGACTTAACTTGCCAGATCAGACGGTCGGCTTCTTTTTACACTTTACCATGTAGCTGATAGAATGGAAAAAAAGTTGCCATTTTTGTTGATATTAGGAAAGTTCATGAAAATGGAGCATTTTTTTGTTTTTACGGCATGTTCTGAATCGTTGTATTAGGTTGTTGCATAAGTAATGAGCCTATTTGTAAAATAAAATTTTCTGATCATCTGATTTTCCTAATTTCTTTTGTTATTTATAGTACTCGAACGCGGCATTTAAAAAAATCCTATCAAATAATGTTGAGTAGAATTCGAGATACATGCATTTTAATTTTTCCTTGTAAAATTTACTTGTAGAAAAAAGACAATTATGAAATTTCATTGATAATCTAAGTTTGAACGATTTTTAATAATCAAAAAGAGCCTAATTTTAGAGATAAATTTGGCAAAGTGCATATTGCTGACTATTTCTCAATAACTTTTTAATCATTTGTTTTAATTGTGAAATAGTTTTTAACTCAAACAAAGTTAATTTGTTAGAATGTAATACACAAACTTTTTTGAATTTTTAAATCGATTTTTTAAATTTTCATAAAATGAACATTGTAGCAATTTTTTATAGCTAAATGAGACGAACAAAACGACACCAAAATTATCCAATTTGAACATTGTTTTGGGTTATTGAAACGAAAACATGAATCAGAATTTTCGTTTCAATAACCCAAAACAATGTTCAAATTGGATAATTTTGGTGTCATTTTGTTCGTCTCATTTAGCTATAAAAAATAACTACAATGTTCATTTTATGAAAATTTATAAAATCGAATTCAAGAAAGTTTGTGTATTACAACGAAAACATGGACATAAATTCAAGATTCAAACGCAATTATCTCAAAGACTATAACGATTCAGAACATGCCGTAAAAACAAAAAATGCACCATTTTCATGAACTTTCCGAATATCAACAAAAAATGGCAACACTGAACTGGTCCTTTAAAAACACGCTGTGAACACACTTACTTCATCATCTGATGACAGAGGATTCATTTTTGCATCTGTGTCATCCAAACATATCACTTCTATGTTTTGTCTCCTTGGTTCTTGCATAGAAAATTTTGAGTCTTTTTGACTTTTTTGGACTTCTCCTTCAAAAATTATGCTTTCATCAAGATTTTCATTTTGTATTTCAGAAAGATGATCATACTCAGAGGGTCTAAAAATTAAAAAATGAGGTTAAAATTTTATCAAAAAAGTACCTCTCATTTTCTGGGTCCTTGTCATTTCTATTTCCATCATTTGGATCATCTTCTAAGGTAAATAGAGGTTTTGGTTTAGAAACACCGACTAAAAAAAAGTTATAAGTTGATAGGACTCCATATCTCCCTGAATCAGGGTCAAACTTGAATTTTGGAGGGATTTGATCAAAATAGAAAATAAACTTCAAATTCGGATTCAGCATAGTCGATTCGCTTTAAACAACATACATCAACCTAGATAAAAAATCAATTTTTAATTTTTTCAGGCAAAATTTTGTGTTGACACGAAAATGCAAACACCATTAATTTAAATCAAAAACGTACCTTCATGGGTATCGTTTAGAGGTTTTTGATTATGCTGAACACGATGCTGAGGTCCATTTTTGAACTCAAAATTTTCCTGCCAAATTCTATTTTGTCCCAAATATCGAATTTCAGACAGAAAATTCAAATTCAAAAATCGATCCCCAATCGTGTTCAGCATAGTTGAAAAACTCTAAATGACACCTATAAAAGCATATTTTGGATTTAAATTGACTATCTTCAAAATTTCGTGTCAATATACAAGATTGTCCTTGAAAATCAGGATTTTGTCAAATTTAGCTCCTACCATAGGTTGATAGGTAAAGTTTAAAGCAAATCGACTATGCTGAATTTGAGTTCCATTTTTGATTTTGACTACATCCTTCGAAAATCCTATTTTTTATATTAAGTTGTTCCAAAAGTTTCCGGAATTCTTACATGAATTTTGAACCGGAATTTTTTCTCTTTTTTCTAAAAATGACCCCTATAGAGGTTTTTCTACGCGGGGGAATCGATTACACGCATTCTCAAAGCGTAAAAAACTTCCCTGATCTTGATTTAGGAAATAGTATGGATGTATTGACTCAAAAATCGAAAACTTTTCTATGCTAGCACCCAGCATACATATTTATTTATTTTTAGGTCAAAATAGGTATCGCGAAAATTCAAATTTTTCATGAAACGAGAGTGGGCGCATTCGATTCCTCGTCAAAAATTATCCCAGGGGATTTGGAGACATTTTTGAAATTCGCATATTTTTCAATTTTTAGGGGGTAAAAAGGAAAATTTTTCGACTTTTGTGTCAATACCGGGGCTCGAAAAGTTGGATGCTAGCACCCGCACCCAAAAGTACCCACTGGTGCTAGCATCCAGCACCCATATTTTTTTACAATTACATTTAATCGATTGATTAGGGGGCCCCTAATTTTTTGTTATTTTTTTAATCAATCGATTAAATGTAATTGTAAAAAAATATGGGTGCTGGATGCTAGCACCAGTGGGTACTTTTGGGTGCGGGTGCTAGCACCCAACTTTTAGAGCCCTGGTATTGACACAAAAGTCGAAAAATTTTCCTTTTTAGAAATTAACTCATGGTGGTCAAAATAAAAAAAAATTTTTATCATGCTTCAAAAGTGCGCCCAATCGATTCTACGAATAAATTGCCCCTAAGGGATAATTTTGTCAAAAAATAGAAAATTTTTCGTGCCAATATACCCACACTATTCCTTGAATCAGAGTCAGAGAAGCATTTTCACGCTTCGGGAATGCGCGCAATCGATTCCCCGCATAGAAAAACCAAAAAAAATCATTTCTAGAAAAAAATTTCGGGTAAAATTCATGTAAAAATTACGAGAGCTTTTGGAACAACCCAATACTTACGGATGTCAAGAAAAATATTGCCACTTTCCTTCTTGTTTCCATTAACATCCTTCTTATTGTTGGAAATTGGCGATTTGAAGTCAATTTTTGAATAACTACTTTCACTAGTATATAATTTTTGACACTCTTTTCGCATAAGCTTCTCGGCATCTTCTCTTAAAAATGTTGAAAATTTTTTCAAAAAATGACCTTAGACCTACCTTTCCATCTTCTCCAACCCCATAGTGAGCAATTTATCCCGTAATTTTTGTAGCTGCGGATCGTTTTCGTCCATGTTCTTTTTGTTCGACTTGTCTTTTTTCGAGCCTTTTTGAGTAATATTATTGGTTGTTTGGAATTTGGCAACCCACGGTTTTTGGCAAATTTGAATTGCCTTTTCTTGATTTTGGTGAATTTGACAATTTTTCTTGAAATTTTTTGGTTTAGTAAAGTTTTTGGAGTGGGAAAATTTCTTCTTTTTAATAAAATTCTTGGTTTTCTTGACTTTGAATAGGTTTATATCTTCATCGATTGGTTCAAGGCGACGGCCTTTTTTGGTCATCGGCACTAGAAAGTAAAGTTTTATAACAAGCAAAAAAACAAAATTTGCATAAAAAGATCAATGTAGATCGAATTTTGTCCAAAAAGTCGAATTTTTTTTAACATTACGAAAAAAATAATTCAAAAGGTGAAAGAAAAAATCGATTAAAAAAGTTCAAAAATCGATATGGCGATTTTTTAAACATAAAATCAGTTTAATAAAGAAAAATCGATTTTTGAATTGATATAAAGGCACGGCGTACAAAAAATCAGAAAAGGTGAAGGCAAGTGTCCAAATTTTAAAAAATGTCGTCAATCGACTCAGATCGCCGAGCGCTTCAAAACGAGTACCATTCATGGGGTTTTGTGGATTTTGCCCATGGCCGAGTAGCTAAAGCGCTCAGCTTTCACTCAAAGAGAGCGGGTTCAATCCCGCGCCCAAAAGTCAGTTTTTTATTTTGTTATCAAAAGTCATACAAATTTTTGCATATCCACATTCTTATGCGGGGAACACGATGGCGCAAATATTGTGGATCGCAGGAACACGATCCATAAAACCCCATGAATGGTACTCGTTTTGAAGTGCTCGATGAGCTGAGTCGATTGGCGACATTTTTTAAAAGGCCTGTGTATTGAAACGAAAAGTCGGAAAAATGCAATTTTTCGACTTTTCGCTTCAGTGCACAGGCCTTTCCTAAATCAGGGAAGTGTTTTTCGCTTCGAAAATGTCAAATTCGGATTTCCCGTTTTACTCCTGTTTTTACTCCTAGAGGAATCATTTCCAAAAAAAATTTTTTTTTTAAATTTTTCACGTATGTAGTCCCCTATAGCTCCGAATTTATTTTTAGTTTTATATTTCAAGAATGGGGTTTTTTGAAAACAAGTTTCCGTAGTTTCATGAAAATAAATTTCGTCGCGTTTTTAAAAATTGAGAAAATTGTGTCAACATAGTTTTGGTGGGAATTTTGAATTTTATTCAAGTGCCTCTTTCGAGTAACTTTTATATATAACACCTGACACAACAGCAAACAAAAAAATCGCCTGTTTAAACCTTGCTTATTTAGGCAATAGGAACGAATGCACCGCACACTTTTTTGAGGATCGAGCGCACATTTTTTTTTGAAATAATTCAAAATTGACGTGGATAATTCCGATGATTTTGGTGTCATTTTAAAGCTGTCAATCGTAGCAATCCAACGACGCCAAGATCATGGCATATCTCTTTATGGTTGCTGAGATATTTGGGAAAATGTGAAAAATGTCGATTTTTTAGAATTTTTGTCCGAAAATCGACATTTTTCACATTTTATCAAATATCTCAGCAACCATAAAGAGATATGCCATGATCTTGACGTCGTTGGATTGCTACGATTGCCAGCTTCAAAATGACACCAAAATCATCGGAATTCGCCACGTTAATTTTGAATTATTTCAAAAACAAAAAACTGTGCGCTCGATCCTCAAAAAAGTGTGCGGTGCATTCGTTCCTATTGCCAAAATAAAATATCACAAAACTTAAAACATTGTTGCATTCAGATTCCAGCATGTTACCATACACCGTCAAAATTAGCATAATATACAACANCAAAATCATCGGAATTCGCCACGTTAATTTTGAATTATTTCAAAAACAAAAAACTGTGCGCTCGATCCTCAAAAAAGGGTGCCATGCATTCGTTCCTATTGCCAATTTTTTATGATCTCGGTCATTTTGTTGACATTTTCGATGGATTAACCACATTTTCTTGAAGAATCGGCCATGGAAACTCCAAATCTGAACGAGTTTTTTGGGTTTTAATAGAGGTTTGACTGTATCTAAAAAAGTTTCGAAATATCAACTTTCATTATTTTTTTAACTCTATAATCGTTTTGAAATATCAAGTTTCGAAACATCAACCAATCAAACGCAACGGTAGTATAAAACACTCTCAACGGCAAATATGCGGGGAGGGGGTGAAAGAAGCACTAGGCGTTTGGTTACCGGTCAATGGTTACCAAATCAGCAATCAGGCAACATTACCTGCATCAACAAAATTTAATTTTTAACCAAAGTTGTTTATCATGATCTTGAGATCATGATAAACAACTTTGGTTAAAAATTAAATTTTGAACAACTTTGTAGAACATCACTTTTAATAAAAACCTTTTTGTGAAGCCGGTAACCGTAACCAAACGCATAGTGCCGCGAAAGGCGCCGCTAAAATTTTGGCACCGATGCCTTTCAGGGCCTCCACTAATTGCGTCTCGAAATTTTGGAAGCACTAATTCCGCACTAATAGCAAGTTGGGGAGCACTAATTGCAATTAGTGCTCGTCTCGACGCTTTTTTAAATTGCGAATATCTTTTCAGGATAAACGAATTTTCGAATGTTGTCTTTTACATTTTTATGCATCTTGTGGGCTATAAATTTGCTGAAGACCACACTCGATAATTCGTTGACCCTGAAGAATAAAACCGTCTCGATGCCGTCTATGCAATTATTGCTTGTCTCGAAATCGTCGAGACGAATTAGTGGAAGCCCTTATCCCGCGGACTCATAAAAAAGCACCGGTAAAAGTGTTACGAAACGCGCCGGTGCTGCCTAAAATCGTCGGATAAGTGCCTGTGCAGGCCCAAAATGTGCCTGAAATGTCATATGAGCGCGGATGCTGGCCCAAAATGTGCAGGCCGGATCGGCACATTTTTGGCCTGCACCGGTACTTGTCCGACGATTTCAGTCAGGCATTGGCACTGATGATTTTAAAAACGACACCGAAACACTTTGGGCTGGCAATGGCGCTTTTCTTAACATTTTTATCAGTGCTTTTTTATGTGTCCTCGGATTGAACGGCATTGGTGCCAACATTTTAAAGTTTATTTTTGATAATCTTCAAAAGATTTTACTCTTTTAGATTTATTTCTATAAAATTCAACGAAAGAATGAGTGAGAAGCTTACATTCGAAAAATTGAAACAGCTAGCGAACGATGAAGACCTTGATTTGAGTACTATGCAGATTAAAACTATTCCAGTTAGAGATCTGGCAAAACTCCCTCGTATTACGCAT
>OZJO01010504.1:0-26334 GCA_900406225.1 Acrobeloides nanus
ATTTTTTAATATATTTGTTAATTTGTTACTCATGGTTATATTATCAAGGGGGACAAAAGTTCGGGGACACTACCCCCCTCGGATTTTGCTTTTTTCGGTGTTTTCAATACAAAAAAACGCAAAATCCGACAGGGGTAGTGTTCCCGAACTTTTGTCGGTCTGTCTCCGAACTTTTGGTCGGTGTCCCCGAACTTTTGCCCCCTGATATAACCTATTATATTTCTATTCATTTTTTTACTACCGGATTATCTTGATTTAATTGCTGCTTTATAATCGGCAGATTTTGTGTGAACTAATTATGATAGTGTTGTATTTTTTGTTCCTATTTGTCTCATTAACAAAAACCGGTGGTGGATATTTCTATGAAAAATTTTCTACCTCAAATGTTTTTCAGTGATTTATTATATGGGTTACTTTTATATGTTATAATATTGTTGCTTTGTGGACGTGGTTATGGTCAAAATGTAACAGAAACGAGTCTTATTACCGAAGTGACATTCTCGGGATCAAATATTAGTGTAGCGGTTACTACTCCGAGTGTAGTGGTTACTGGCCCGAATGTAGTGGTTACTACTCCTAGTGTAGTGGTTACTACTCCGAGTGTAGTAGTTATTGGCCCAAGTGTAGTAACTATTCCTGATGTCTTATATTGTAAGATTATTTGTTATTGTCTTTGTATGAGTCCACTTAAAATTATTGTCATTGTAAGGGTCCAATTATTTGTTGTCTTTCATAGGATTTGTATTATTGTCATTGTATGTGTCCATTTATGGTCTTGTATTTCCTTACAGACCATAGGGAGATAAACAGGGGATGAGAGGGGGTTCTGGTGCTAGATTGGGTTCCCAAAAATTTTCAAAATTTACCTTTGTCTCCTTTACGTCGTAAATTTGCCCAAATTTTGGGCAAAAACATAAGTGGATTCAAGATGATTTTTTCGAATTTTTGCAAAAAAAAAATTCAAAAATTTGGTCGATTTTGATGTGAAAAATGACCTTGAAAAAATTCAATTAAAAAAATCGAACTTGGTCAAAAATCGAATTTGGGCCAAAAAACCGAAATTTTAATTTTTCGTAAAAAACGGAAAATTTTCATGAAAAACCATAATGGGGGACCATTTGTATTTTTAATAGAACCAATCCGATCTCTCCAATACCGAGTTGATCTTTAGTACCAAGTTGATCTTTCTTTAGCCTTTTTGCCGAATTGGTTAGGGGGGTAGACTCCTCTCCTTTGTCCACCTGTGATACAGATCGTAAAGTGCAATTTTTAGCCTCCAACTGTGTCATCCCAAATGTCGATCCAAGTAGTATGCCATCTAGCGAAGCTTTCGATGTTGTCGGGATAGTCAACGATTGTGCTTCTGCCTGTTCTCAATCCACTTTATTCACATGTCAAGCTTATACTTGGGCTGGTCCTGGTACCTATTGTGTTCTCCATGGTGCTATAGATCTAGGCAGAATTATTTATCAATCTGGTTCTAATTATTCGATTACTGATGTTAACTGTAAAAAGTCTGGTTCAGGCAGTAAACTTAAAGATTGCACTTTTCATTCAGTTGCAAAAATTGACGTGAGCGAGGATCAGTTGTTACCTAGTTCGGCTAAGTTAAAGACGATGAACCAAGAGGAGTGTGAGGTATTTCTCTATATGATTTCAATTTAAGGCCATAATCAAAAATTTTTAGCTCTATTGTGACATGAAATATAATTTACAAACTTGTACCTCTTATGCTTACAACTCCGCTTCTGATGGAATCCTGAGCCAAGACCCAAATTGCGTAATAATGTCACGAAACGTCACAACAACCAAATCTTTTCCCCCAGGAAGTTTCCAATTGTATGAAAATCCTTGTAATATTGCTGATTATAATGGTCTTAACTAATAAATTTATTATTCAAATTTTTATGTTTAAAATATGTTGAATATGGCATTATATTTGAATAAAATTGTGTATTGAAACGAAAACTCTATTTTAGAAAAATGAGTTATGATCGCAAGAAAACGTAAGAAAGCATGGGAGAAGATCTTGTATAGGAAACTTGAGTTTCCAGATAACTATACAGATGAGGTGGAATTTTTGGCGGATCTGAGAAAAAATGGTAAAAGTGAAATTTTTGAAGAAAATAACCTTTTTCAATTAAAAAAATGTCATTTTTCACTAAAGAGCGACAAAAATTTTATTTTTGCCAAAAGCCTTGTCACCTTAGAATTTTCATCTTTTTTGAAAAAAGCGGTAGGATATGTTTTTGTAGGCCCTAAATAGCACCCTGGAGTGTATTTCACTATAGATTGCCCAGTTAGAAATACTTTTCTCGGTTTTCGGGCCGCCTGGGTTATAACATAATAGGTCTCGGTCACCGGTTATCATGCTTATATACTCTGTAACGTTGTTGATACCGCTAATACGCTTCATATCCCAAGCGTATGTGGGCAGAGGGGTCCATATTTTCCAAAAATTTGCGAGGGGTAAAAGAGTAACTTCGAAAATTTTGCGACTCCCGATGTTGACGACCATAAAAGATCGCAAAATTTTTTACGACTTGGCCAGAATAAAGTTTACTAGCATCTTCAAGCTTCAGTAATACGCGCAACCGATTTCCCACATAAAATTACCTCTATATGGGTCATTTTAAGATTTTCGAAAAAAATTTTTGGGTCGAAAAAACATGAAAAAATCACCAAAATTTCGATTTTTTATACACCCTGTATACCCCAATTTTTAGTCTCCGCAGTCCACTACACCCTCTTCGAAGCCATCATTGGCGCCTCTATTGTCATGACCTATATCAATAGTATAGTTTTATACCTAGTCTTATTCGAATCCTTACAACTAGAACTGATCAACATAACCCAACTTTTATTGTTAACTATATTAGTAGCAATAACCTGTTTCATTTCATATATAACCCTAAATGGGATATTTGTAACATGGTCTCAATTCAAAGAATATTTTCGGACGATCATAACTTTGATCTTTTTTGGGTATGGTTTTACCCCTGTGATACGGTAAGATATAGGTATAGGAAATAATAGTCAAAAAAATTTTAGAACCCTAACTACCTCGATTAGCACAGATTCAATATATGCAATGTCATTATTGTTGTTTGGAATGAGCTTCATTTTTCATGATTATGGTATGAAAGCAGCAATGTAAGTAAAATCTATGAACAACCACGCAGGGATGCCAAAAAAATGAAATGGAAAAAACTAGCTTAAAATTTTTTGCACTTGTATCCTACTAGATTACAGGGGTCCCATTTGCTATAAAGTATTTCTCATTTTTTATGAGTTCCCACAAAAATTTGCAAAAAAAATTTTTAGTGTCAGCTTTGCATTTTCCGTCAACCTTTGTCTAGCTGCGTCAATTTGTCTTATTTCACGAGTTTCCAATGACCCTACAGCCTTTTACTTATTATCCATATCATTGTGTGCCTTTTGTTTTTGGCCCATTTTGAGAAACCAGCTTAATAAAATATGCAAATTTTTACCACTCCTTTTATTGGTCCTACTTGGTCCGGCTTCAATCTATGCACTTCAAGTGATCTCATTTCATTTGGTGATATTCCATGCGTTGATTCACTTGTTTATTGTTGTAATTTGCCCAATTTTATTGATTCNACCACTCCTTTTATTGGTCCTACTTGGTCCGGCTTCAATCTATGCACTTCAAGTGATCTCATTTCATTTGGTGATATTCCATGCGTTGATTCACTTGTTTATTGTTGTAATTTGCCCAATTTTATTGATTCGAATGCAGCCGTATAAAAAGTGGGTTTATACAAAATTGGTTGATCATAGGTGAATTATGTGGGGGAGGACTAAAAATTGATTTTTGTATGTGCAAAAAATGGACTACCCAAAAATCTAAGTTGTTTGTTGAACCGAAAATTTTAATTTTTTAGCACGATTCATGGTCCCTGGGACGAAGCTACGCTAGCAGCAACAATTCATTCACTTCAATAAAAAATACTCAACTTCTTTTGTTTGTTTATTTAAAAATAAAATGTTATACGCAACATGAGATTATGGTTCAGTGGTATATATTGTGCTAGACTTGTGCTGGTTTCTAGATGAAAATAAAGAAAAAAATTTTAACTTTTGGGCCACGTTACTGGTGCCCCAAAAGGAACTAGCTCAAAAAATTTTTTTGACTTTTGGACCCCGTTAGTAGTGCCCCCAAAGGGAACTTGCTCCGAATTTACTTCAGTAAAATCAATGCTTGTGTCGATTTGGTCGCCAAGAAGATTGTAAAAAACGTTTATTGAAAGGAAACAAGTGAAAAAGGGTCATTCAAATAAATTTCATCATTTAAAGCAAGTGATTCTTGTTTGAAATGTGGCCCTAAAGAGGGCCGTTGGGATAAGAATTGAGTTTGCCGAGTTGATCTCCGGAGCGGGAAACTGCTTAACCACCGAAACCGTAGAGAGTGCGGCCTTGGCGCTTGAGCGCATAGACGACATCCATGGCGGTGACGGTCTTTCGCTTGGCATGCTCACAATAGGTGACGGCGTCACGGATCACGTTCTCAAGGAAGACCTTAAGAACACCGCGAGTTTCTTCGTAGATCAAGCCGGAGATACGCTTGACACCACCACGACGGGCCAAACGCCGGATGGCTGGCTTGGTGATGCCTTGGATGTTGTCGCGAAGTACCTTACGATGGCGCTTGGCACCTCCTTTTCCGAGACCCTTGCCTCCTTTACCACGTCCTGTCATGTTGAGCGAAGAAGTTGGAGTTGAGTTAGAAAAAAAGACTCGACTGTGAAGTGACGCTATTTTGCGAGATATTTATAGAGGCGGAAGAAACGACCACGCAGGGATGCGTGTGAGTCCTCAAGCAATGCCAAAAGAAACGCCTTCTTTTTTCTTTTTGTTTGTTGATGGACATATGTTGAGCTGGGAAAGAAAAAGCGCGGGAAATCGTTCAAATAGCATCTTTTGAAAGATGATTAAAAAATAATATTCAAAAAAATATTTATTAAAATTAAAAAAACCATAGGTTATATTAAGGGTATACTTGCAACTTTAATGTAGTCAGGTGAAAAAAAAATTAAATTAGCAAATATGAAATCTAATTTACGATGTAAATGAGCAAGTTAATGATCAAGATCAGACGTTTTAAACGAGATTATACAGGGTGTCCCAAAAAAAGTGGCATTTTTAAACAAAAATACCACTTTTTGGGGGCACCCTGTATAATAAAAGGTTATTGTTCAAAGAACACCAATTTGTGCCAACGTTTAAGTTTGACTAAAAGGATTCTATCCGATTCAATCGGGCACATCGGACTTTATTTTCGTAGAATCGGGCACATCTGATTTTGTTTTCGTAGAAAATGTAGTTATACATGGGTTACCTTAAAGCTGTAAGAATAATTGTTTCATTCCGCTAAACTGTGGTGATTAACCAACATGGAATTGGACTATGCTTCATTTAAAAATTTTCTTTCTTTTTTCCCATATGTTTTTTATCCGATCTTGGGAATTACAATCCCACTTTTTCTACTAGATCTCTATATTATTTTGTTGAAAACTCCAAAAGAAATGAAACATATGAAATGGTTTATCTTAAATATTGATATAACAAATTTTCTTCTCGTTCTGGAATACACCCTCTGGCAAAGTGTCCCACTATTTCCATTTTCCGGAAACTTTAGTTTGGGTATTTTGGGAAATTTTGGCGCCGAAGGAAGTTATGTTGGATTTTATATAAGTACAGCGATTGTATTAAATCTACTATTTTCTCATATATGCGTATTGTGCTATCATTATGGCATCATGAAAGGTCGAGGTTGGTTCTCGGAGTTTATCCAAAGTTCAAAGAAGTTTACTATAACTTATTTGATTTCTATTGTGACCATATGTGGTGCGCTCATTACGATTTTAAGATTAGCAAAAGGGAGTGGTGATGAAGTTTTTACGGAATTCCCTCAGAATATGACGAATTTATATGATTTTTTTCAAGATATTTGGAATGATCAGGTAGTCAATTTTAAAGGGGAGGGGGTAACATTTAGGGACTAATCTCCGAAAAAATTTTTTTTGCCAAAACAGCCTATATAGGGGTAAAATCATGCGAAAAATTGATTACGCTCATTCCCGAAGATTAAAAACGCTTCCCTGACCCTGATTCAGGGAAATTAGTACATGTTGGATTTTCGCTTCAATACACACTTTTATTTCTATGAATCAGTGTTAAGGAAGCATTTTCAAGATTCGAGAATGCGCGCAATCGATTCCCCGCATGAAATTACCCCCAGAAATATGATTTTGAGGAGGAAATTTGAAATTTTTTCGATTTTCGCTTCAATACACACATCTATTTCCCTGTATTGTGCATCTGCGCCATTTTTTTAAATCTAAAAACGTATGAAACTCTGTTTTACAATCGAATTTTAGCCTTCTGCAACTTCTTATACGGATCATACGAGCCAATTTACGTATATTTTTCTCTACACATTCACTTTGTTGATGCTGATAGAGTTCTTTTTGATCATCTTTATCAACATTTTAATACTTTTGGTCATTAAATCAACGAGCAAGATTGTCACTTCGAAAACATTCAAGATGCAACTATCTTTTTATAGAACAACTCTAATCGATAGCATTTTTGTGATATTATTTGTTTGGGTGCCAATTTGTTTTGGTCCCCTGATTGGCATTTCTAAAATATCAGATTTTCGTGTTGGAATTTTGGGGTTCAACTCAAGCATTATTGGTGCTCCTATAAGTTATCTCCTCAATATGGTTTTGATTAAACCTTATAGAAGATTTCTTATATGCATATTTGGAAAAATTATTCGAAAAGAGATTAGCGAAACTAGTGTTACTAAAGTGCAAACTGTTCATTCCAAACTTTTTGTTAGTCGTAAATAATTATGAAATAAATTATGTATTTGAATTGGGTTGTTCAACAAGTGATGGTCGCTCAAAGAATTTCTCGCGAAAAGACGCATCCGAAAATGTGATCGTTTTCACGATTTGACCACCGGAACTAGTCGAAAAAACTTTACTTTGGCAGGTTAACTTGTCTCTCGCCTACAGTAACTCTCGGACGACAGTTGAAAGGTTGACCTGTTCCTCGTCACCTACTTCGCTTCGCTCCACAACTATGTCTTCATGTTTTTAACTTGAAAAGGTGTGTAGAACGACCAAGCTAATAGCCAAGTCGTTTTCTTCATTTTCAGCTAATAGATCGGATCTAGCTCCAACCTATTAGCTAGGGTTCTTTAGTCGGTCACTGGTTTCTTATACCGGTGCTAATCTAAAGTTTCCGGAACTCTTGCTCAGGGCCCTTTCAGGTCAAAAACACCTAGAAGAGACGCTCCCAAAAAATCCACTAAACCCAGTCCTAAAGCCCGTCCTAACCCATCAGGCTTTAGCGAGATTTTCCAATCCCCCAGTTTTCAAAACCAACAATTTTACCTGAATTTGATGATTCAACACAAATGTGAGTGTATTTTTTTATTGATGTGCAGATAAACATTGACAATTTTGGGGAAAACTTGAGCTGAAGCTCTATTTAATCAATCGAAAGAAAGGCCCGTTTTTTGTGTTTTTATTAAGAGCCTACTAATATTTTCTCTGCGAAAAATCGATAAATAGTTGATTAAACATTCATTAAACGATCCAAAAATTTATTGATATTTAGTAGCAACAATACCAATCCTTGAATTTATTGATCTTTGGACAAAAAGTTTTGGCGAAGAAGACGAGCCTTTCTTGCATATCAAATTTCTAATAACCTTCACAAAAATCAGCTCCAAAGCAGCCTTTTTAAACGGCTTGATAACATAGGCCTGCAAAATTGAGCTAACCAAAGTCTGAAAACTCATTGCAGTGAACATTATATAGGCGATATGAGATCCATAAGGAATGGGGAACATAATTGCAAGGTCGGTAACTAACATAGGAAGGCATATAAGAAAACCAGTGACAGTTGACTCTATTAGAGTTGACAAAAAAAGCATTTTTTGAAGTTTTTGTAATTTTTTCGTAACTTCGCTCTTCATTTTGATGACTTTATGTGCCATCATAACAAGGCAATAAGAGCCAAAAATGATGCCGACTATTGTCATTATGATCAATAGCGACGTGATAATGTATAGACTAAGGTTTCGGGGGATATATGTGACGTTTGGGCCCAATTGGAGCTCTTTCAAAGAAATTGCTTCTTGGTTTATATAGGCATAGACGTCCTGAAAAAAACGGAGAAAATATATAAGTGAATTTTTATGCGAATTTTGATAAGCACATGAGACTATCATAGTCATCATCTAGTCGCGCTTTTTGGTTTTATTTAAACAATTTTAAGCTTAAATCACTCGAAGCTGAAGGGCAGGATTCAATTTGAGCTTAGGCTCGGATTATATTTGGGCTAATATATTGGGTCGTTTCAAGAACTCTGATACTTTTTGTTCAAAAGTGGAAAAGAAAGTTCACGTTGGGGCAATCACTTTTTGCTTTGGAAGTAAATTCCAATTCAACAACCCTGAGGAGATATTTGACATACAAAATTGCATATAAATTTTAATCGTGTTTGTGTATTGAAGCGAAGGGATTGATGTCCTTTGAGTTTCTGATTGAAATCTTTTCTATAAAAGGAAATGAAAAAAATCGTTTAAATAATCAGAATCAAATTCATAAAAAGTATCAGAACTTTTGGAACACAACCCAATACGAATTTTGTCAAAAATACCGGTATGCTGATTTCAAAAAAAAGTTTGAAAAAATAATCGTATTTTGATCTAATTTGGAGCAAAATATGCGCCTTTTGAAAAATCTTTACATCCGAAGACACAATCCACAAGATCATAAATGGAGGTCCAATTCCCGCCAACATAAACATAATAAAAGTGGCCCATAGATTCTTTGACTGTTTGAAAAACTCTTGCAAAATTCCATGGTGGCTCATAGAATACCTATATATTAAAACCAATAGATTTTTTCAGGAGCTTTATAGTTATTAAAATGATATATATCATTAGCATAATTTTGGCGTCCATGTATCTTCCAAGAATTCCATCAAAATAAAAAATTGTTGCTGGCAACAGTGGGACCATATGACCTAAATTCGCATATTTTGAAAAAATTCAATTTTTGCATATTTTGCTGAAATTTGTATATATTTTTTTAAATTCGTATAATTGATCAGCATCTAGTATCCCCCTACCTATAGCCAATACAACATCAACACTATAGCTCAAGATAAAACAGATAAATAATAGCAACCGGTACATTTTCAGAATCTTCCCATGGCAAATGATTGCATAGATTATAAAAAGAAATGCTATAGTGTTGACTCCAAGCATGACCAAAACCGTTGTTGAATAAATGTCTTTCAATATCGGGGAATAAAAAACTTCAATGGAGTAGTTAAGCATATTTATGTGAATTCGATAGACACTGTTAGTTATAATTTTGCAGAAGCTAAAATATATGGATGCGTCTTAGTGCGTCTAAGCTGCATTTGTAGCTTTTACAGTTGAACAAAATTAGTTAAAGATTTGCTATAAAAGCTGTAAAATCGCGTCTAAGTGTAAGCTGTAGCCGTAAAATTTTTCGCTGTAAAAATTTTACGTTACTTTTTAAATGGTGACGAGAAATTCAAAAAGTGACGAGAAATTTTACAGCTAAATAAATTTAACTTGAAGCTCAATCGAACCGTTAAACACTTTCGCCTGAACTACGACTTTTCAAGAAGTGTCTGTTAAGCATTTTTTAGCATTTACTGATCATTGCTCATCGAAGTGAAGTAATTGGTTGAGATTTTGAAAACTTTTCCGTGCATACTATAGATAGTCTATAGTCTCCTATTATCCGAAAAGCTCTCAAGCATTAAATTTAAAAACCAAAAAAATTTAGAACAACAATTCAAGCGACAATTTGTTTGCACTTTTTCATCATAGCTGATCGAAAAAGGCTGTTTAGAGTGATTTTGATCAAATCAGAGGAAACCTCATACGCTGCAGTTTAACCACTTTTTACAATGTTATACGCAACATGAGATTATAGTTCTTTTTTCTGAATTTTCTGAAAAACCAAAAAAAATCAAGCCTTTTGTCCTCAACCAATAGAATTTTCTTCAGTAAAATCAATGCTGGTGTCGATTTTGTCGTCAAACTTTACTTATTGCATTCAAGAAAACTATAAAAAACGTTTATTGAAAGGAAAAAATGTGAAAAAAGGGTCATTCAAATAAATTTCATCATTTGAAAGCAAGTGATTCTTGTTTGAAATGTGGCCCTAAAGAGGGCCGTTGGGATAAGAATTGAGTTTGCCGAGTTGATCTCTGGAGCGGGAAACTGCTTAACCACCGAAACCGTAGAGAGTGCGGCCTTGGCGCTTGAGCGCATAGACGACATCCATGGCGGTGACGGTCTTTCGCTTGGCATGCTCACAATAGGTGACGGCGTCACGGATCACGTTCTCGAGGAAGACCTTAAGAACACCGCGAGTTTCTTCGTAGATCAAGCCGGAGATACGCTTGACACCACCACGACGGGCCAAACGCCGGATGGCTGGCTTGGTGATACCTTGGATGTTGTCGCGAAGTACCTTACGATGGCGCTTGGCACCTCCTTTTCCGAGACCCTTGCCTCCTTTACCACGTCCTGTCATATTGAGCGAAGAAGTTGGAGTTGAGTTAGAAAAAAAGACTCGACTGTGAAGTGACGCTGTTTCGCGAGGTATTTATAGAGGCGGAAGAAACGACCACACAGGGATGCGTGTCAGTCCTTCAAGCAATGCCAAAAGAAACGCCTTCTTTTTTCTTTTTGTTTGTTGATGGACATATGTTGAGCTGGCAAAGAAAAAGCGCGGGAAATCCGTATCGAAGAATTTTTTGGCGCGCTTTTTTTACTTTATTCGTATTTCCATTGACCAAGCCGACATTTTTTGTGGCGCGATAATGTCATTTTCATAGCGCGTACTCCTCAGTTTTCCCGCCAAAATTGCTGTGGTCATTCATAAACGTGTTGCATACCATCCAGCCCACTTGCTAATGGCTAGAAAAGGCGGGGCATAACTTGCCGACCTAGTGCAGATCCCATATAAAAGGCAAGAAAGATATTTCTTAACTACAGTCGAAACGACCACATCAACTCTCATCTAACCCAAATGGCTCGTACCAAGCAAACCGCTCGTAAATCCACTGGTGGAAAGGCCCCACGCAAACAACTCGCCACCAAGGCCGCCCGCAAGTCAGCCCCGGCCACCGGAGGTGTCAAGAAGCCCCATCGCTACCGCCCCGGTACCGTCGCCCTTCGTGAAATCCGCCGCTACCAGAAGTCGACCGAGTTGCTCATCCGCAAGCTCCCCTTCCAACGCCTTGTCCGTGAGATCGCCCAGGACTTCAAGACCGACTTGCGCTTCCAATCCTCGGCTGTGTTGGCTCTCCAAGAAGCATCGGAAGCCTACTTGGTTGGTCTCTTCGAAGACACCAATTTGGCCGCCATCCACGCCAAGCGTGTCACCATCATGCCCAAGGACATCCAACTCGCTCGCCGCATCCGTGGTGAACGTGCCTAAGAAGTGGTTACGATTGTGCTGTAAAAATTAATCCAAACCCTATCCCAACGGCCCTCTTTAGGGCCACATTTCAAACAAAAATCACATGCTTTAAAATGATGAAATGGTCTCAAATTTTTTTATGATCTCAATAAAATAATTTTTCCAGTTTTAACTCTTCAAGTGTTGCAATATATAGTCGAAATTTTTTGAAACTTTTATTAAATCAGGCAATGTGTACATTGAAACGAAAAGAAAAGTAGATCCTTATATAGCTTTTTGATGCATCCCTGAGTGATCGTATGGCGGAAAAATAAGAATTAGTACTAACTAATCCTGATTTTTCAGCCATACGACCACGCTGAGATGCACCATGTAGGAATATTGAATCAGGCGGGAAAACTGAGAAGTATGCGCTATGGAAACCCTCTGTGGTGCAGTGACAAAGCAGCGGCTTATTGTTCACAAAATTCTCGGGTTCTAATCCCCTTTGGAGCCTATTTTTTGCGCAAAGAGAAAAAGTAAAAAGTTTTGCATAAAGTAAAAACAGGGTAATTTTACTTTTTTACTTTGTGCAAAAAGATTTGGTTCCAAACGGGATTCGAACCCGATAACTTTGTGACCAATAAGCCGTTGCTTTGTCACTGCACCACCGAGGATTGCTTCTGGATAAACGTCTTTTCAAACTAAGTACTAGTATAAAGAATTTCGAAAAAATCTATATTTTCTCTGAATCAGGGTCAAAGAAGCATTTTCACGCTTCGGAAATGCGCGCAATTGATTTTTCGCATACAATTACTCCCAGAAATATGTTGAGAGAGAAATTTCAAAATTTTTCGACTTTCGCTTCAATACACACATCTATTTCCCTGAATCAGGGTCAAGGAAGCATTTTCACGCTTCGGGAATGCGCGCAGTCGATTTTTCGCATGGTTTTACCCATATATTGGCTGTTTTGGCAAAAACTTTTTTTCGAGAGGTGGTCGCAAACTGGACCCCCCTTTAAAGCCTGGTCTTTCCCCAGTTCCTGGTTACCGGCGACGAATCATGGCTCCTGTTCAAAAACATCAAAAGAAAGAAGGTGTGCGTTAACCCTGGTCAGATCCCAAAAGACATTCCAAAGGACGTCCACTGCATGAAGGCCATGTGGTGTGTTTGGTGGGATCGATCCAGCATTATTGATTATGTTTTTTCATTGCTTTTACGATTATTTATTTTAAAAAATATAAAAGGCAAAAAATCCGCATTAATTATGCACCAACCCAATATACTCAATGTTAACGTCATCTTCAATATATGGAATGTGGACGGCCTATCTTTTTCAGTCCACTTTCTTCACGTTGGTTTGTATTTGTGACTGATAAGAAGAAGTTTTCACCATGATATCATTCAAAACAAATCTATCAAAATTGAAAGCTTAAATTTGGAGTTTTTGCATCCCCAAAGATAACTACTAAAAATCCCAAATTCATTTAAAATTTGCATTTTTTCTACCTATGATCGAAGCTTAGCCTAAGGATAAGCTTCAGGCTAAGAATAAGGCTAAGCCTTAGCCTAAGGCTTACAAGGAGAGGACACTAAGTGTGTAACCCAGATTTCTCCGGTTTCTTAGCCAAAAATCTTAAATAAATTTTTTAAGAGGTTCTGCGTTAAAATTAGCGGCCCATAGGCCGTTTTCGCTGAGATCTGGGCCCAAAACCCTCAAAAACCACTAAAAACGGCTAAAATCAAAGGGGGAACTCCATGTATCGATTTTTGAGGTCGGAAAATGATTTTTTTATTTAGCATGCCAAAAGTTCAGGCATATATGGCTGATTACTAAATACAAAAAATTTCGAGATAAAACCTTTATTTTCACTGGTTTTGGACCCTACATATACATACAATAATGTACAATAATAATGTATTATTGTGCATTATTGTATGTATATGTTAGGATCCAAAACCAGTGAAAATAAAGGTTTTATCCCGAAATTTTTTGTTTTTAGTAATCAGCCATATATGTAGGGACCGCCAGGGGTCTTCAGGGGTACCGTCCGCGAAAAAGCGTCCAGAACCCATTTTTCGGGTTTTGTTATAAAATTGTAGATTAATGTCTGGAGAATCCAGATCTATACGAATTTTTGGTCAAATCGATCGTTTTTAATGATTTTTGAACTTGAGATGCCACATGACTCAAAGCAGCTCAAAAATGCACCCCTCGAAAAAAGTTCATAATTTCTTACTGGAATAAAATTTTCGGATGCGGTTTTTTGCTACCAGCTTGATAAGAATAGACTGGAAAACATATTTCAAGTATCAATTGTAAGAATAATCAATCAAAATTTAAAAATTTGGACTCCTAATAAAAAGTGCTTAAAAATTCAAAACCCAGTCACCCTCAGAAAAGACGTCATAAATTCTATAAGGAAAATCGTGCAATTTCGTGCAAACTAGGGGTTAAAGAGCAAAGCTAAATCTATCAAATAGTAGGAGCCTTTTTAGCTGGAATGATCCCGAAGTGATGCCCAGAGGCCATATGTGCCAAGAACACCGTGATAGGGCAAATCCTGGGGTATAGGGGACCAAGGAAATTTTTTTTTGTCCAATTCCATCGGGAATCGCTTCCCCGCTCGGAAAAACCCCCTGTATAAGTAAAAAAGACAAATCCGCACTCATTTGGGGGAGATAGAGCGATTTTTCCCCAGGGGACACCTTCCGGACCCCAAAAATAGTCACCACACGGCGGCGCGATTACGATGTTTATATGAACTAGTCGATTCAGATTTTGAAAATGTCGTATATCCTAGGTTTTCGACTATGTTGAATCCAAAAATCGCAAAAAATTTTTTTGACGACCTAACCCTACTCCCTTTAGGCTATATGGCACCTTAAGCCTTAAAGGGGGTGCAAATCAGGGCCCTTTCCACAAAAAAATTTTTTTCTAAAAAGATCATTTTTAGGGGTAAAATCATGCGAAAAATCGATTGCGCGCCTCGCCGAAAATTAAAAATGCTTCCCTGACCCTGATTCAGGGAAAATATAGATTTTTTCGATCTTTTTTACACTAGCACTTGGTTTTAAAAAACGATTTTCACAAACAAGCCTCGGTGGTGTACTGGCAAAGCAGCGGGCTATTGATCACAAAGGTCTCAGGTTCGGGACCTTCTTGCGTCAAATTTTTTTGCACAAAGTAAAATTCGAAAAAAAAATTTTGACCCTGAATCAGGGTCAGGGAAGCACTTTTAATTTTCGGCAATGCGCGCAATCGATTCCCCGCCTAGAAAAACCTAAGAATCGACGGTTTTCTCATAAAAATCCAAAAATGTTTGATTTTCGCTTCAATACATCCACACTATTTCCTGAATCAGGGTCAAGAAAGCGTTTTCATGCTTCGGAAATGCGCGCAATCGATTCCCCGCATAAGATTACCTATATGCTTACGGAATTAGTCAGTTTCGAGCCATTTTTGGTGAGATTTTTGAGTTTGAATAAAAAAGGACGCTTTTTCCTTATGTTTCTATGGACGTTTCATAGGTTTTTCTTAGGCTATTTTCTCATAAGAAAATCCGTTTTTTATGCGGTTTTTTGCCACTATAGGGTTTTTAATAGCACAGATTTATATTCTAAAACAAATTTGGGGTCATTTTCTTATGAAACTATAGAGTTCTGAAAATGCATGACGGTCCCTACATATATGCCTGAACTTTTGGCATGCTAAATAAAAAAATCATTTTCCGACCTCAAAAATCGATACATGGAGTTCCCCCTTTGATTTTAGCCGTTTTTAGTGGTTTTTGAGGGTTTTGGGCCCAGATCTCAGCGAAAACGGCCTATGGGCCGCTAATTTTAACGCAGAACCTCTTAAAACATTTATTTAAGATTTTTGGCTAAGAAACCGGAGAAATCTGGGTTACACACTTAGTGTCCTCTCCTTGTTAGCCTTATCTTTATTATCTTAAGCTTAGCCTTATGCTAAAGCTTAGGCTTAGCATAAGGCTAAGACTTAGTCTTAGGCTTAGTCTTCAGTGAAACATACAGACAGAAATTAGCGCCATTTAGGTCTTGAAACTACAAAAAATTTCTGTCATGAAGAATTAAAAAAATCGATATTTAATAAGTTTATTATATTTTTACTGTTTAGTAAAATAAGCAAAAATAAACGGTATAAAAACTAGCGCTCCAAAAGCCTGAGTTCCAACTGCAAAATTCCCATCATTCCCGCCATTCCCACCATTGCACCCATCAGATGTACAACAAGATAGGCTACACTTGTCACTAGGTTTCACCCAGGTAACTGGAACGGTACTACAATCAACCGAAAGGCTTCCTCCATTGGTGAGGTTTGCGCCAGAGCAAAGTGTGACCCCCATTGCGCCATAATCACACGCCTTTGCTGTATAATTTCCTCCTGTAAAGGTAGCGCACAGGTTTATCCCAGCAGGGCAATCTTGTTCATTTCCATTTCCGCCTAAAAATGGATAGATTTTTAAACATACAAAAATTGTATATTAAAAAAAATTTTATATGAATCTTCGAAATTCAGAGATTTTTTTGAAGTCAAAACATACTTGGCGGAACGTTTGGATTTGAAATGTCCAAATTTACATAACATCTCCTGGCATATCCTACTGAAACCATCAATAAAACCAGAAAAATTTGAACCAGCACTCCAGTAGACGCCATTTTATCCCTGTTTTTTAAAAGAAAAATTAGAAACACTATTTAAAATAATCAATTTTACTTGCTTTGATCACCGTTATATGCTGCTTCTTGTTTATTGGTCCTTTAAGGGAGTGGTGGGATTAATAGCAATTAGCTTCTACATACGAGATAAGACTATGAGAATAAGGGGCTAAAATATAGATTTCATAATCAATTAAACCAAAAGGTCACCCGAATGGACGTCTTGGGATGACTCGTCTAATAATAACACACCCTGAATTCCAACAATAAACGATACGAGGTCTGTCTGAAATATGAATAACGATTTTTCAAAAATTGAAAAATTCGTCACAAATTGAAAAATCATCAAAAATTGCAAAAGTCGTTAAAAATTTAAAAAATAGACATCTCTTAACATATTAGATTGGAAACTAAGTTTTAAGACTCGTATTAAAAATCAAAAATTTTCGGTTGCAAACGAAAAAATTTGTATACAGTTTTCTCAATTATTCTTTGAACTATCATTTTCATTTTTTTCAGCAAAATGGAAAAAAATAGAGGCATTATTCGCGAACTACTGAAATTTGAGTTTGAGCTGGGTCACAGCGCAAAAGAGGCCATGGACAACATCAACCGAGCCAAAGGGAATGGAACTGTGTCTAAAGCGACAGCTTATTTCTGGTACTCGAAGTTCCGAAGCAACAAAATGGATATTGAAGACAAAAAAAGGTCCGGACGCCCTCGGGAAGTCGACCGAGTCGCTGTTGTCAACGCTGTCGAAGCTCATCCGTCGATGACTACGTGCATGTTGAACGAAGATTTTGGATGCAGCTATACGGAAATCGTAAAAATATTGCATGACGCAGGTTAGTCTTTTTGATTTAAGGCGAGGTGGACCCTTTTTTCAGGCAAAAAATAGAACAAAAGTCGTTGGGTTCCAAAAGAGCTCACAGAAGCCCAAAAACGGAAACGATTGGAAATTGCAACCAGGCTGCTTCGCAGACATCGCCGTTCGCCTTTTTTTGAATTTATTTTGACATGCGATGAAAAATGGATATCTTTTGTGAACGATGAACGCCGTGGGGAGTGGAGATCGCCCGAACAAACGCCAAGAAAGGACTTTCGTGCAAAGAAAGCAATGCTTTGTGTGTGATGGGACAATATTTTGGGAAACTTTTGGAGCAGGGAAAGACCGTTAATTCCGATATTTATTGCGGGCAACTGGAAAACACCCCGCGCCCTTCGAAACCGCCGAATTCCAGTGGTTTTCCTCGACGACAATGCCAAGCCCCACAAATCGCGACAAACACAGCAGAAGATTCAAGACATGGGTAGGGAGCATCTGGAGCACCCGCCGTATAGCTCGGACCTTTCCCCAAGCGACTTCTACCTATTAAATAATCATAGGATCCAGGCACGTAGGGGGGAGGGCAATCCGACAATTTGCCCCGTCAGGAAATCCTGGCTACGTGCCTGATAGGATCCATCTTAGATTTAGATTTTTTCTCATGCTTATGATTTATGACTCTTATACAATTTCATAGAATTTATTAAAACTGTAATAATAAAGTTTTTTAGTTCAAATAAAAAAAAACTCATTTCAAGGCAAGTGATTTTTGTTAAAAATGTGGCCCTAAAGAGGGCCGTTGGGATAAGGAATTAACAAGCAGCGATCAGCCATAGTTTTTCCAGCTTCTTATTTTTCATCTCCACCGGTCTTCTTGGGGAGCAAGACGGCGTGGATGTTGGGGAGAACACCACCTTGTGCGATGGTAACTCCAGATAAGAGCTTGTTCAACTCTTCGTCGTTGCGGACGGCCAATTGGAGATGGCGTGGGTTGATACGAGACTTCTTGTTGTCACGAGCGGCGTTGCCGGCCAACTCGAGCACTTCAGCGGCAAGGTATTCGAGCACGGCGGCGAGGTAGACCGGAGCACCGGCACCAACGCGTTCGGCGTAGTTGCCCTTGCGGAGCAGACGGTGAAGACGACCGACCGGGAATTGGAGTCCGGCACGGGACGAGCGGGTCTTGGATTTTCCACCAGACTTGGCTTTGCCTCCTTTACCACGAGCAGACATGATGATTTTAGTTTGAAGAGAGTAGTTGACACTTAGTTCAGCTGATGAGCACTGATGGACTATCCGAGTGGACGGAACTATTTATACATGCATGTGTTCTTGTGGGCGGAGTCAAAAAGCGCGCGCAAATGGACAGAAAAATGACCGCTTGGAGTGCCACTTGTGGGCATTTTATCTATTTGATGGATTGCTTTTTTGGCGCTAAAAAATGCGTCGATTTTGAAAGTTTGAAAGACGAAAAAATGAAAAATCCAACAAAAATGATAAAAAATTAATTTAAAACTATAATTTAAAAAATTTCAAAACAAGGGAGCTACTACACAATAGGAGGGAGGAGGCTACCCATGTGAAAAATTGTGTTGAAGTTCGCGTCCAGCTGAACCGCTGCGCATGGCACAAGTGGGCGGGACGACCTCAATGAATGAAGCACAGATGACCACATAAATACCGGCCGAAATCTTCACTCCTCATCATTCGATTTGTTCCACAAGTCACTGCTCAACTCTCAACATGCCACCAAAGCCATCAGGAAAAGGAGCCAAGAAAGCCGTCAAGTCGCAAAAGGTCGGCCGCAAACCTGGAGATGGAAAGAAGCGCAGGAAGTCCAGGAAGGAGTCCTACTCCGTCTACATCTACCGTGTGCTCAAGCAAGTCCACCCCGACACTGGCATCTCCTCCAAGGCCATGTCCATCATGAACTCGTTCGTCAACGACGTCTTCGAACGCATCGCCTCCGAAGCCAGCCGTTTGGCCCACTACAACAAGCGCCACACCATCTCATCCCGGGAAATCCAAACCTCCGTTCGGTTGATCCTCCCCGGTGAGTTGGCCAAGCACGCCGTGTCGGAAGGCACCAAGGCCGTCACCAAGTATACCAGCTCTAAATAAGCGGATACCTTCCAGGAAATGTGGACTGAATGTGTTGTAAAAAATCTCTTATCCCAACGGCCCTCTTTAGGGCCACATTTCAAACAAGAATCACTTGCCTTAAAATGATGCTCTTACATTTAACTTAAAAATTTTTATTTGCCAAATAGAATTTTTTAAATAAAAATATTTTAATAGAAATTGAATGTCTTCTGTTTATTTATAGTTAATAAGGCTTTTTATAATAAGCATCACCCTCATCTTTGACATTTGCATGTAAAGGGGGGGGGGGTCCAAAACAGGGTCGGGTAGAAAATTTTTTTAACAAGTGACCTAGATGTAATTTTATGCGGGAAATCAATGCGCACATTTTCGAACCTTGATAACACTTTCTTGGCCCTGATTCAGGGAAACAATCGGTATATTGAAGCTAAAATCAAACATTTTCGAATTTTTATAAGAAAACCTTCGACCCTTAGGTTTTTCTAGGCTGAAACTTAGCCGCCAACGATCCAAAGTTGGGCCTATCCTCCGGATTTTCTTCCCAGTAACTTAGCATAATCTTATATGTTTCTTTGTTAGCAGCCTCGGGACATCCCACTCTTTGACCAGATTGTAAAAGCTCAACCAGCTCCTCGAATATCACATGTTGATACGGTACTTCTCCAAAACTGAAAACTTCATACATCAGCACAACAAATGCCCAAATATTCGATTTTTCTGAGAAAATTTTGCTGGTAGGGGCTTCAATACTCAGCCATTTGATGGGCAACTTTTTGGGACGACATGGTGAATCTTCGTTTTTGTCATCCGTGCAAAAAGATAGGCTAAAATCGGAAATTTTGGCATTAAAACTGTCTGTTAATAAAACGTTTCGGGCAGCCAGATCTCGATGAACGATATGCTTGGAGGCAATAAATTGCATACCTAAAAAGTTATGAAATTAGATTTTGTGAGCAATAATGGTTAACAATAGCGCCTTTGGCCAAAAAAATTTTTTTAATTTTTTCGGTCAAAAATATCCATTTTTTGATGAATCTTGTGGAAAAATAGTATTGAAAAAATTGAAATTTTTGTTTAAAAATGGGTACACAAGCGCTCAGACGACTATTTGGTTCTTTTCAAGAAATGTGCAGCTTTTGCCATGTCCATCGCGCTTCTCAGATCTGAATTCAACGGAGAACATGCAAAGAAATAAAAAGTGCCAAGAGTGCTAGAAATAAACAATTTCTCGCGCAAAAGTGCAAGAATAAACAAATTGTCCGCAGAGGAGTTGTACCAGTAAGATAAATGACCGGCAATGGACAAAATTTTGTCTTTATTACGGAAATATTCGAATTTTCGCCTGTTACAAGACTTAACACAAGGAAATAACACAAATGATTACAACGAAAACAAGACTAACGCAGAACGAGGGGTCCCTTAGTCCGGCTTACTTCAAATTCTCAATTTCATATTCTCAATTTCAAATTCTCAAATTTCAGATTCCCAAAAAGACTATATAGGGCATTTCCGGGCAAGATTCTGAATCCGGGTTCGGATTCAGAATCTGGATTATTGTCGAAAAGAAGCGTCCTTCAGCGACTGGTTAACTTGCAACAAGGGAGCATGAAAAGAGTTTCAACATAACTTGAAAAATTAATTTTTTGAAATTTTTTTGAAGTTGAAAAAATTTCAAAAAAATGAATTTCAAAAAAAATTCACAAATGCTTATTTTTTTATAAAAAACATATCCGTAAAGGAAAAAATTTTCAAAATTTTTTTTTCGATCAACGTAAGTAAAGGATCCTCTATCTAAATAAATATCGAATTTTTAAATCTTACTAAATCAATGTACAATTTCGTGTTTGAAAAAACTCCATTTTTCGTTGAAAAATTTTTTTGGGGAAAAAATTTTTTTTGATGAAAAAAATATTTAACGCAGACCTCTGGCTTCTTACTTTTCATTCCCATCAAAAAATGATTTCGCATTAATTGGTTGATAAGCATCTCCTTTTTAATTATTGCTGGCTAATAATTTATCATTTTTACTGATAAAATATGCGGTTGTTCATCTTAATTTCTTCCATTTTTTCTCATTTTTGGCTTATTCAAGCAGATTGCCCGTTAGGATATGCGAAAAGTACAAATCCAAATATGTGTTACAAATTATTTGCCGCGCCACTAAATTTTTTTGATGCCGAAGTAAAATGTCAATCTTCAGAAAATGGTCATCTTGCATCCATATCCGATGGATTCTTGAATTCTTTTATTTCTGGTAAAAAATATTTTTATAGCAAAAGATTTTTTTGCGAACTGTGTTTTTCGGCAAAAAATTTTTTTGTCGAAAAAATAAATTTCGCAAAAAATTTTTTTTGCTAAAAAAGTTCATTTTGATGAAGATTTTTTTCGTCAAAATAGTGCATTTTCTACAAAAAAAATTTTTTGAAAAATATTCATCCTTCTGGAATTTTTAAATATTTTATTTAGGTATGATAAAAGATGGAGTTATCGAACCTACCGCACCCATATGGCTTGGTGGCATGCAAAGTCAAAATACATGGACTTGGACAGACAGATCTCCTTTTTCATATGTAAATTGGGCAAAAGGTTTCTTTTGTTATATTTTTCATATTCACATTTGTAGGGGAGCCTAGTCAAGCAGGTTCATGCATGATTATAAATTCTAGCGTAGGCCAGTGGTACGCACAAAATTGTCAAAATCTATATCCTTATATTTGCGAAGCTAACTCAACAAAAGAAAGTTCTACAGTAGCTTTAGCTTGTGAATCTGGATGGACTTATTTTAATGAAACGAATTCATGTTACGCGGCATGTTATATATTTCTTTTGGCACTTTGCGATCCGACCTAGGGAGAAGAGGAGAGGGAGAGGACAACCCCCCCCCTTCCTTCCTCCTCTCCCTCTCTCCCCCATAAATTTCATCTTTAGGTTTTTCACAATCAAAATCAATCAGCAGCCGAAGATGAATGTATTTCTTATAAAGCTCATTTAACTTCCATACATAGTTTTCAAGAAAACAATTTTTTAATCGGTAATTTCTACAAGGGGATTCAGATACACATATAACCCAAAAAATATTTGATTTTGCACAAGAGAGGTTACCGAAGTGTCATCCCAAAACCTATATCGAAACAATGATTAAAGGACGAGTGTACGGTATGTGCGCGGATATTTAACTATGATTTTTATAAATATTTATAAAAAAATGAAGGAGTCTATTTGCCCAAAAAATTTTTAATAGCTCTAAAATTGTTTTATATTGTTCGCCGTAGTCAAAAAGCGGTTATTTCTATCATTTTTTTAACGAAAAAATTGTTTTCATCGATTTCTAGCTAAAAAACAGTCACAATCGTCAAAAATGGTAATTTTGGATCGAATTTTTGAGTATGAAGATGACGTCCGAGGATTTTTTTACCTCAAATTCGTGTTTTTCACCTAGAAAATACCCTAATTACATACAAAATCACCGTTAAATATACCGCACACACATCGTGCACTGATCCTTTAAATGATAGTCGATTTCCTAATAAAATATATCAAAATTATATGCGGCGGGGGTCATTTAGAGGGTAGTGGAGGCTTCCAATTTCCAAAAATGGCTTTTTTTAAAGTCGGATTCTAAAAGTCGACTTTTTTCAACGAAAAAATGATACAATTTTTTAGCCCATAGCGAACAATTTCTAACTATTTAAAAAATTTGAAAATGTTTGAAAATCGATTTTTTAGCCTCCATGAATAAGTGTAAAAAAATCTATTTTCAAAATTTTTTCAAAAAATGGCTAAAAAGGGTTCGCCATCGTCTAAAACGGCGGTTTGTATCATTTTGCGTTTAAAAAAATCGATTTTTAGAACTTGATTTTGCTCAAAACATTAAAAAATTTAGGGACCTTGGAAGCCTCCGCTACTCCTCTAGATGTCCGCATTGCAGATAATTTTGTTATTGTATAAAAAAATTGATTTCATCCGAATTCAGAATTAGCAGCTGCCGGGGTTACGTTTTCTACAAAATGGGGAGACGTCTGGTATTTCGAAGTATGGATTGGTTTAAGTGATCCATATGGTGATGCTAGATACTCTTGGTCAGATAATAGCACGTTCGATTATGAATATTGGGCTCCAGGTGAACCAAGTGATCCTTCTATCCAAAGATGTGTTCTGTTAATGGCAGATCAAACAGATATGTCTTCTGACCCATATCAACATTGGCATGTCGAAACATGCAGATTAGTAAAACGAGCATTTATTTGTAAAAAACCATCAAAAATTTAAACTGGGAATAAAATGTTTTTTCAGTCACAATTCTTTAATACAGGATGACACACGAAACCCGTACACTTGATTTTGTTGCGTTTTTATCACTTTTTTCGATAAATATTACTCAAATTATTATATTAATATAAAAAATAGAGATTTGAGGCCAATTATAATTAGAGCACATGAACAATGAAGAGGGGTACGTGAAATTGCGCGATTTCTCAATATTCCAACTATGACCGTATCTGACACTACAAGAGATTTGAAGAAACCGGAACCAACGAGAATGGGAAAAAAACCTGCTAGAAGCAGAAGAAATATCCGAGTATCCTCGAAGAAAAAGCATGTGCGAAGCAGTGTTCGGAGAAGGATGACAAATCTGTCAAAAAAATTGACAGCTGTCAAATTTTTTTTTTCAAAAGGTTATTTCACTAAGTTTTTACTCTTTGATAAGTTCGACAGAAAGTCCCTCTCAACAAAGAAATTTAAAAAAAATTTTTAAGCTAAAAAAGTGTAACTTTAAAAAATAATTTCTAAAATAATTTTAATTACATTAATTCAACTAAATTTCATAATCATAATTATTACACAAAAATAATTTACGTTTTACTTTTTAGCTAAAAAATAATAATAAATTTCTTTGTGTCTGGCTTTTCTGTCGAACTTATCAAAGAGCAAAAACTTAGTGAAATAACCTTTTGAAAAAAAATTTGACAGCTGTCAATTTTTTTGACAGACTTGTCATCCTTCTCTGAACCCTAGTGCGAAGCCCCACCCAGTGTTCGGAGAAGAATGACAAATCTGTCAAAAAAATTGACAACTGACTTGTCACAAATTGGAGAAGCTTTTATTTTTGTACCACAATTTACCAATTTGTGATTTTAAGTACTAGATATAGTTTGTTAAATGTTGCTAATAAAATGTCAAAAAAATGGAATCAAAAATACTCGATTTTTAAGTACGATATTTTTTGATACTCGAAATCGATCGTGGTTAGCTACTCGACTCGATACTCAAACTTCCCTAATACTCGTTACACCTCTATTACAGAAGGTTGTAACCAGTAATCACACCGTTATGATCGTGACTCTTGGGTTTCGAGGCGCGATCCCTCATCAGTGCGCAGACCATCGGAGCCCACCACAAAACATACACAGATCAATCAAACGATGAAAGATATTAAATTTCTTTTTAACAAGGTAAAACGCTTGCGAGCTTAAAAAGGGCTTATGATGAAAAAATATGCATGATTACGAAAAAAGTGCTTAATCTTTCAAAAATTGTAATGTTTTAAGGTCAGGGTTTTAAGCGTATTAAAAATTTAATTGAATAGGCTAAATTTTTTTTGTTAAATATCACAGATTCATTATCCATCTTTTCTAGCGCCTACATAGAAAACAGTCGGATTCTTGAAATAGAAAACAAGATCTATTCAATAACTTAAATTAAATTGAGTCCATTGATGCCCTTCCTGACGACATCTCAAACATCACACAAGCATATAGAATGAAGCAAAAAATAAAATATCTCTAAACATGTCTCCTTATGACATTGTGGCTGGCTATTTGCCGGTATGTTATGCTTATATAGTGTTAGGGGCTTTGGCGATGGTTTCGAATGCCTTTGTATTGTTGGTATATTTGAGTAAAAAGAAATTCTGTTCAAGGTATATGCTGTTGATTGGTCTAGCAGTAGCCGATTTGACTAATGGCTTAGCGTTTATGTTAACAGGTACAAGCTTTGGTCAATGATCGCTAAAAGGATTGAATCGATTTCGATGTGATATTATCGAAACAGCTAAACACTCCCTGTGGCCCCGTAGTCCACCCATACGACCCCATAGGTCACTCGTACGAACCCCATGACCTCGTAGGCCACCCATACGATCCTGTAGATAAGCTGTTGAAATGCCGATAATCGATTGGCAATATCAAAATCAAATGAAAGAAAGAGCGATACTTTTACTCAGATGCATAAACACTCGAACAAGAGATTTGCAGGCATGTTGAAAGTGCCCATATGGAAAATTTTAATAGAAACGACGATTTTGCATAAAAATGAACAAAGAATGCTCAATTAACAAATTTAGTTTTTAATGAGTGTTACATACACTACGCACACCACCCTGAAAATGAGTTGAACATTTCCGACAAAAAACTGAGCAATAGAACGTTTTATTACTTATTGCTGATAATTATTTACCAAGCCACCTCGAAATTGGCTCGCTCATTGTTGAGTCATGTTCAAATTTAGTTGTGTAGTGACGCGAAAACTGATCTATCTCGCCATAGGAACCGAATTAGAGATCGAACGAGGGGTCATTTAAAAGCTCAGAATATAGGGGATTCAGATATTTATGAATCTTCATCATTCGGTCCTGATTCAGAGTCGAAATTCACGTTCTTACCATGAATAAATTAAAGGGAGCGTAACATTTATTGCCTAATCTCGAAAAATCGAAAAAAAATTTTTCCGATTTTCTTCTAAAAATTTTCTTTTTTCCGATTTTCTTTTTAGGGTAATTTCTAGGCGTGAAAATGCTTCCTTGACCCTGATTCAGGGAAATAGATGTGTATATTGAAGCGAAAATATGAAATTTTGGGATTTTTCTTCTAAAATCATCGTTCTATGGATTATTTTATGCGAGAAATCGATTCAGCGCATCACCGAAGCGTTGCGGTAGAAACATAATTTTTCAAGGATGATGGTCAAGGATGCATTTTGACGCTTCGGAGATGCGCTGAATCGATTTCTCGCATAAAATAACCCATAGAACGATGATTTTAGAAGAAAAATCCCAAATTTTCATATTTTCGCTTCAATATAAAACACTCATTTCCCTGAATCAGGGTCAAGGAAGCATTTTCAAGCTTTGGGAATGCGCGCAATCGATTCCCATCATAAAATTACCCCCAGAAAGATGATTTTGAGGCAAGAAAACCAAAATTTTTCGATTTTCGCTTCAATACACACATC